>JANAVB010012000.1:8366847-8409347 GCA_029216955.1 Iris pallida | reverse complement strand
GATAAGCTAGCACATTTAAATTAGAGTTATTTGTATTTACCTCAACCCCCCCCCCCCCCCCCCCCCCCCCCCCCCCAATTCTAAGAAATTAGGCATTTTGGGGGGCATTAACTACAATTACATATAATAGATTATGAAGGAATGTGGGCATAAGACTGACTAAAATAAAAATGGGGGTAGTAGAAATATGATTAGCAATTGGGGGGGAGGGTAAATGCAAATAACTCTTTAAATTATAAATAATTACAAACATGTAAAGTTGGTTTAATTAACTTTAAAGGGATTGTTTGTAATAAATGTGAAATTTGTGCACAAACTAATATTATAAAGAAAACCATTGGACTTGGTCTATTTTTTAACGATTTTTCACCAACACTTGAAGGATATATGGATGTTAGATGGATCAATAATACGGGAGATAATATGTCCACGTCTGGTTGGATGTTTCTTCTTGGTGGGGGTGTCATTTCGTAAGCATCCAAAAAACGCGGGCTTGTATATCTCATTCGACTATGGAGCCGAAATTTATAGCCTTGGCGGCATGGGTAAGGAGGCTGAATGGATTAGAAATTTGTTATTATATATTAAATTATGACCTAAACCAATGCCTCATATTGCCATTCATATACTGACAAATAAAGCTCCATTTGATAAGTGATTGTGACAGGATCGGTGTAACCATTACTATAACGAGGGTGAAATGTGCTCTTAACGAAGTTAAATAAATACCTACCTATGTAAATGTAGGAGTGGTATCGCTCCTCACCAGAGTTTAGAGATTTACTCTTTGGATCATTCACGAAACCAAAAAAAAAAAAAAAAAAAAGCACATTGCTATAAAATACTAAAGTGATCTTTGAAATTGTTGAAACTAGGATGTTGTAATGTGTACGGTACCTCTAGTTTTATTGTAAAAATGAATTGGTTGAAAGCTAAGGCTATCAATAACTTAAATAAAATTTTGTTGTACTTGTACTAATTGAAAGTTTAGTTATGTAAACCTTCTTGTATTCATTATAATCTCACTTTATGTTATGTTTGGCAAACTTAGTGATTATACATACAATCAAAGTGGGAGATTGACAGTGGAAGTTTGATTGTATCATCAAAGTGGGAGATTGTTGAGAATTCTACATTGATTGTACAGCGACAAACTCTCATATTTCTTTGGTCCCACGTTCATTAGATATGATCACGTGCACGCGTGGTGCACTTCGTTTGGCGCACTATCACTGGCTTACTTATCATGCACTTCTTATAAATGTCCAGTGAGATGCATTCTGACTGTTGGAGGAGTTGTACATGGTAATAAAAAGGCACGAGATTTTTCTATAAAGACCCAAGTATCTCACATCTACAACACACCAAAAGATCAATACCTGTCTGCATTCCTTCGCCCGGCTTTATTGTATCATGGATTGTATCCTGAAAAAGTATCGGCTTGAAATCCATCAACAAACTCCTGTGTCGAGTACTTTGAGGTCCTCAAAGCCAATTCCTTCTATCTTTATTCATTTTCCCAAGAGATTTCTCCTAAAATATGTTGTTTCTCAAAGCCAATTTCTTCTATCTTTATACATCTCCAACACTTCTATCTTTATACATCTTCAACAGTAGTTCATCTCTCTTCCTAAAACATGCTGCTCAAGGCCAATTAGTTCCATCTTTATACACTTACATCTTTATGTTGCTTGCTTGCTTGAATGGTTTTATGCCACCGTGATGGTTTTGTTTTAGGCCTGGGGTACATGGTTCTTGCTTTACGTAGCCATGTTTGCGCCAACTGCAACAGGAGTGGGAAAGTAAGACTGATGCTCAGAAGTAGAAAAGTGAGACTGATGATCAGGAGTGGAAGAAAGACAATGCTTATGCTTGCAACAAGAATAAGTAAGACTGATGCTCAGAAGTAGAAAAGTGAGACGGATGATCAGGAGTGGAAGAAAGACGATGCTTCTGCTTACAAGCAGAATCAGGAAATAAATATATGCCTGGAATCAGCAACTTATGAAACTACTTGCAAACAAAAGGTATCTGAGGCCACAGAAAAACAAAATAAATTAACATTCAAACTGTTGGGGATATATTTCTTCTTCAGTTCTGAAGTAGGCAAGGAGAAAACATTCGACAGCCTTCAGTGTGAATCTGATGGCAATAGCTTGAAGACCAGGAACACATTAAACTTTTTTGCTTAAAAATCACTGCAAGCAATAATCAAGAATCAACCAGCCATCTCAGGCACCAACTCCTAAACAAAGATATGAGTTCACAGGAGTGAACGTATTGTTAACATGAAAGATGGGTTCAATCACGGCAACACAATGAATATTAAGGAGAACATTAATTAAAATTCATCAAATTATAAAAACTAAACAAAAGCTGGCATCCATGTGTTCAACTACAAATATTAAGGACTAATCACCACAAAATAGAAAAATTGTCTCCGAAACAAGATATCCTCAAATATTAACTAAAGGGAACAAGATAATGACAGATGGCAATAGTTAAGCTTTGAAGTTCATCCAAAATATAATATATCCCAGCTGAGAATGGCAAAAAACATTCTCATCGCTTCTTCGACACACCAACAGTCTTCCCTCTCCTGCCTGTAGTCTTGGTGTGCTGTCCGCGGACTCGCAGACCCCAGTAGTGTCGCAGACCACGATGATTCCTGCAGGCAACAAATTGGCTATAAGTTGTTGAAATAAATTCTATTTTAAGCAAGAGATTATAAAGTCATAAGTATTATATGTAACACAGCATTGATTGGGAAAAACTAGTCAAGTTACTTTTAACATGCAAAGGATACAGCTAGAAAAGAAGGCCACTGTTATTGGCACCACAATTTTGGCGGTCCTCTCTATGCAACAGGACTGTCAAAATTTTGGGAGTCCTATTTTGGCAGTCAGTCCTTTGCATAGAGGACTGCCAAAATTTTGGTAGTCCTAGATAGACTTCTATGTTTTCAGTACTGCCAAAACTTTGGCAGTCCTTTCTATACGAAGACTGCCAAATTTTTGGCAGGCCTACTGATTGCAAAAATTGTGGTGCCTCAGTCATTTTCCGAGGTGCCAATAACACTGGACCAAAAGAACTTGAACTTGATTAAGATATAGATAGAATCATGGAACGGTTCATAAAGATCCACTCATATGAGGTCGTGGCTGAAGATAAGATCACAAAAAAATAGTACATTGGGTGTTAATAGCTCTCAAACAGAAAATGGTCCATGAGCAAAGAAACAGCCATCTCATAAGAATTCTTATGATATGAACAAAAGCTCCCTGCAAATCCATTTTTGTACAAGCAAAATAAAGAGTTCATTTTTTCAGTTATCGTAACACAAACTGAACCATTTTATCATTTTAAAATCTACATACATAGTGATTATTTTAGGAGAAATTATAAACTTCAATCAGCTCATTATATAATTTTAAATTAATCCATTTACACTAGACGAGATACATTTGGATTGCAAGTGTCTATTACTATGGGCTAGTTTGGTTCACGTTTGACACAAAGCATATGGCATTCCCGTAGGCATCTTGGCCAAAAAGACTAACAGCTTAGTTCCTAGCATTTCCCATTTTCACCATATAGAAGTGGCCAAAAATGGCAAACACTCGTGAAAGCGCCATTTGGTGTTTGCCATTGAAATAGAGTGCTTGTCATTTCAGATGGGAACCCGAAGTAGCCCTATGTTGAACATATCAAATTACAAGAGTTGAAGATATGCAAGAAGGCCCAATCAAGTTAAATCCTATTAAATAGTTGTGCATCATGTTACAGAGAAGAAGTTTGTACATGATATTTACAAACATGAAAACCTCAGAAAAACAAAAAACAATCCGTAGCATATCAAGGTGATCATATAAGTGACGTTAAGTAGTTCATTCAGAAAATGTAATATTGAAGAATGATATACATTGAACCAGAGCCATCAAAAGAGGTGGTCGTGCAAATGCAGGTACAAGACTACATGCATACATAGATTCAAATATACTAAATTAAATAGCCTTTGCAAGAGAAAGCTCTTCATTTTCAAGTGTTCTTTATATTTTGGGAAGTGCACTCACATGTACTTGATGACATTCATATGAATGGTAAAAACTATGAGCGTTCAGATGGAAATATAATTCCACAATTCATGGGGACCAGACTTTATCAACAAGTCCTTCCAACATTCAAATTACCAAAACCAACAATTCACTATAACGTACTAAGTAAAAAAATTGTATTTCCTTTTTCCCAAGTGACGGGATTTCACTCCTTTAGATTGCAACAAAAACCGACTGTATACAAGGCATTTGTTGCTTGTTATGAACATATGTAGTTCATAGCATTTTTGGTTAACACGGGTCTCCAAAAGCAGAGACAATACAGAAAATAAATTATCATAACATTGTAGTCAAAGTAAATATGTATGCCCAATAGAGTAATGGTTTTTGCATGCAACGTAGACTCCTGAAGTAATCTGGCAACTGAAACAACCAGACGTTCAAGCCAATACCTACATCAAGAAGTTCTTAATATGATACTATGCATCTAGCGAAGTTCATTTTGGAGAACTATATTTCTCTTTGTAAATAATTTAGAGGTGGTTTATGTGGAAAAAAAATAGATGAGATAAGAAAACAATGAATTGACTAATAGATCTAGATAGTTACCATAAGGAAACAAGAAAAAGCAAGACACAGTTCAACAACAGTACAAATCATATTTGTTATACTTTCGAGATTGAAGTACACAGCAGAATATTCTAGCCTGAATATCTTGGCCTTATTCTTGTACTAATGCTAACTAATCTCAGTAAAATAATCAACAAAAGTACACAATTTAGATCAGTAAATTGCAAAACAGTAACTCTGTCAGACGCAGAATATAGAAAATGCAAGAACATCCAAAGATAGAAATAAAAAAACAACCAACCTGATTTTCTTCAGGCGTTCCAAGTCATCCCTGAGCTTCATGTCCAAAGCATTAGAAACAACCTGAGAGTACCTGCCATCCTTGTAATCCTTCTTCCTATTCAGGAACCAGTCTGGTATCTTGAACTGACGAGGGTTGGCAACAATAGTCATAAGATTCTCGAGCTCAGCAGCAGAAAGTTCACCAGCTCTACAAAGCATCAAAACAAAACTTTCAAGCAATTATAGACAAAATTACATATTCAGTCGGCCAGCTATCAATCTGCCGCCAGTTAATGCCATTAGATCAGTAAAATATAATAACAGCACCCACATTACAGCATACTATTGCCCATAAAAATCATAGTGTTACACATTCTTCAAATCGCGGACAGGAAACACCCTAGGTTTCTAGACTGCAGGGCAAAGTTGCATAAACAACAGCACAAATCAGGATACAAACACAATTCAAATTAGAAATATATTATCTTGTATAAATTTATGATACAATATATAGCATGGCTATGCTAATATACACATGAACACATATCTATATACGCATTATTTAATTTGGATCCAAATAATATATAGGATAAATTACCCTAGTGGTAACCCAACTAGGGTGCTTGGACGCTTTTGGCACCTTAACTTACCACTGCTCAATTTGGGCACCCCAACTTCATATATTGCTCTTTTGAAACATATTTCGTTCAAATTTAGTTACAATAAGAGTTTGTCGTGAAAAAAACAATATTGTTATTCATTTCATTACAAAACT
Organism: Iris pallida; assembly: GCA_029216955.1. Taxonomy (NCBI): domain Eukaryota; kingdom Viridiplantae; phylum Streptophyta; class Magnoliopsida; order Asparagales; family Iridaceae; genus Iris; species Iris pallida. The sequence goes on along the minus strand of JANAVB010012000.1, from coordinate 8,403,665 downwards.
AACACAACATCAACAACAAAAATAACTATTATGGACCTAAAAATTGATGAAAGGTGCTTCAAAAGAGGAATCTATGGAGTTGGGGTGTCATAATCGAGCAAAAAAAAAGCTCAGGTGCTATAGTCAGGGTGCCACTAGGATAATTTACCCTAATATGTACGTTTAAGCATGTTTTTGGTAGTACATAGGTTCCAAATACTTCTTAAAAGGTCCACAATAACTTAGGGTCATATTCGACAAATTTAGGTACTTTCTAATATCTCAATTTATAAACTTGGACATGTGAGGGTCATATTCCACAAGTGTAAAAGTAGAAGTGTAAAAGTAGCATTTCGGATACAAGTCAGATAAAAGACAAACTCAACCACAGAGAAAATGAATCAATAAAAGACTCGACATGTAAGATTTATGGTACGCCCAAACCTCATATAATGCAGATCAAACTATTCGAAACTATTGAGTTTCAATACGCCCAAGCAAGACAATAACAAATGAGATGAGGAATTTCATTAATATTTATTGACATGTATATATTTCGTATGGAAAGTGAATGGTTGGTCATGGGCCTACCACAACTCACATTTGTTGTCAGTATATCACGATAGGAGTTAGACCATCTCCAATGGTGATTTCTAAAATTGAGTTCTTATCCTACTTGGCATTGTACTTTAAGGCCTCGTTTGGTTCGCGGAATGGAAGGGAAAGGAAATCAATTCCTTGTCATTTCCTTTCCTTTGGGAAACTTTAATTCCTATTGATTTTCCTTTCCGATGTTTGGCAATGCCAAGGAATTTGGAAAGGAAAGTGAATACTTCAATGTGGGAAAGTGATTCCTTCCTTGGATGGATGGAATCACTTTCCCCCCTAATTTCCCTTCCATTGGGAATCACTTTCCTTTCCTCCTCAATTCCTTGGGCACCCAAACATAGGAAAGTAATCACTTTCCTTTCCCAACCGGGAGATTCCGCGAACCAAACGAGGCCTAAGGAGATTTTTATCTTAGTTGGAAGAGTTTCTACATAAAAATTGTAGACATACAAAAATGTAAAAGGACCAATTTAATGGTGTGGGGCCCAATAATAATTGTAATGAGAGAGAGGAGAATTTAATGGTGTGGGACCCAATAATAATTGTCATGTAGAAACTCTCCTAGAGAGTTTCCATCCTATATCATTGCCACATAGGATAGAAATGGTGATAGAAATCACCATTGGGAGAAATTTTTTCTAAAATGGACTTCTTCCATAGAAATTGGGAAGATAGAAACCCCCATTGGAGATGGTCTTAGTAGCATCATATGAGTTGTAGATCTCGAAACCAGATGAAACCCTAATTTCGAAAAGAGGAAAGTAGAAGAAACCATAATGTCGAGAAGAGGAGAAGGAAGAAGAAAGTAAGAAATAGACCTCTTGTTCATGTCGACGTCGGCCTTCTTGCAGACGATGTTGGCGAAACGGCGGCCGATACCCTTGATGGAGGTGAGGGCGAACATGATCTTCTGCTTCCCATCGACGTTCGTGTTCAGGACACGAAGGATGTGCTGGAAGTCCTCGTTCGCGACCAGAGCCTGCAAATCGAAACAAGCAATAGATCATTGGGAATAAATGAGTAAACTTAGATCGAGGAATGTAAGAAATTGGGATTTAGGGTTCGCTGGAGATCACTGACCATGGCGGAGGAAACTAGGGTTTTCTCTCTCTCTCTGGAGAAGAAGACGAAGACGACGGCTGCCGCGAATGAGAAATAAAACCCTAACAAATTCCGCGGATGAGAAAGGATATTTATGAGGGTAGGCTCAGGTTTAGCATATTGGTCCTTGGAATTTAATGAAATTTGATTTTATGGCTTTATATGCAATGTTGTGGATTCCAAATTTGAATGGCAATTTATAAGAGCACATAACAATTTGATTAGGGCTAGCCAAGTGTTAGTTTTCAATTATTTACAAGTTTGCCACTGAAAAATTTACTTAGGACTATCCAAGTGGTAGGTATAAAAGATAACTCTTATAATTTTTGTCTTCTTCCTCACTCTCTATTCTCTCTCCCCCTTTTTCTCCAAATCCTAGTTCTTTCTACTTGTGGTCCCAACTTTTTTCTCAACCCCACATTTCTCCAAACCCTAGAAGATTCTTCAAGAAAGATTCTTAGTATATTCGGTACGATTACGTCAGCTAAACGACAAATTTTCTTAAATAATTTGTTCTTTTGAAATAATCTTATATTTTGTCCCAATGTAGAAATTATGGAAGAAAGTGGATCATCATGTCTATCAATCGAGGAACCCGGATCTTCCGAAGAACACGACAAAACATCCAAAGAACTCTCGGTAAATTTTCGACCGACCAAATACGTTGTCGACACATAGAGTTCTCCCGAAGACTTGGACACTAGGACTACCACATATTGTGGCAGTCCCGAAACAAACAGTCTGTAAAGGTGGACTGTCACAAAACATGGCAGTCCAAAAAGTAACTAGGACTGCCAGATTACGCGGCAGTCTATGTGTAAAAATACTGTACAACAGGACTGCCAGAATTTCTGGCAGTCCATAAAACACGAAGGACTGCCATATTATGCGGCAGACTATGTGTAGAACTAGTGTAAAATAGGACTGCCACAAAACATGGCAGTCCAAGAAGTAACTAGGACTGTCAGATTATGCGACAGTCTATTTGTAGAAATACTGTACAATAGGACTGCCATACTTTCTAGCAGTCCATAAAACACGAAGGACTGCCAGATTACGCGGCAGCCTATGTGTAGAACTAGTGTAAATATGACTGTCAAACTTTCTGGCAGTCTATAAAATACGAAGGACTGCCAGACTGTCTGGCAGTCCTGTTGTACAGTCCTGAAGGAATGCCAATTTTCCTTGACAGTCCTTAAGTTGTTCATATTGTATTTTTTTGTAATTGTGATTGGCAATTTTTTTGGAAATTTGATGTAGGGCATACCACCTCTATTTCCATTGACTTGAGTAATATATTCTCAACGGATGTCGCCTTTGAATCTTATGAAGAAGCATTAGAATGGTGCAGACAAGTTGGAAGGCAAGCAAACACAGTCCTTGTCATTTCAAGGTCATTACGAGGCCCGTCGTGTCGTAAAATTGCTGATCTTGGATGCGAAAGAGGTGGGACATTTAGGCTTCATCGTACGAAAGAAGAATGTGCCCGAAAAAAAAGTCCCGGAGAAGGCGGTAGGGTCCAGAAAGTGTGGTTGTCCTTTCAAGATAGTGCTTGTCTCAAGACATGATGGAAAGTGGACAGTTGATGTCAGAAATAGGGTGCACAATCATACGTTGGCGGAGACACTTACTGGTCATCCCTATGCCGGAAGGTTGAACGAAGAGGAGAAGAAGTTAGTTGAAGAATTGTCCAGCTCCGGAGTTGGCCCAAAACAAATTTATTCTGCGGTGCGCCAGAAGAATGAAAAGAACAAGTCTACGATGAGGACAATCTACAATGCACTCTCGAGATCGAGGACAAATACCCTAAGAGGAAGAATGGCGATGCAACAAGTTTTGAAGTTACTTGCCGACAATCACTATGTGGAGTACCATAGAAGACATCTGCCGTCTAATGAGATTACTTCTATGTTTTGGCGCATCTGGATTGTACGCATTTGGCACGGTCCTTTGCCGATGTCTTGGTAGCTGATTGCACGTACAAGACTAACAAATTCAAGATGCCACTTTTCCACATTGTCGGCTTCACGTCAACGGGTAAATCATTTTCAGTTGCATTTTGTTTCTTGAAGAATGAAACCATAGATGACTATACATGGGCATTGAACAAATTGAAGACACTTTACACTGGACACAAAGAGCCGTCTGTTTTTGTCACCGATCGAGAATATGCATTGATGAATGCTATAGATATCGTATTTCCTCATGCTCGTAGACTACTATGCACATGGCATATTAATCGAAATATTCAAGCACAATGCAAGAGCAGTTTTAAAAAAGTAGACGGCAAACTTGATATGGACCGCTTCACATAATTCTACAACGATTGGACCCTTGTGTGGCGAACAAGTACTGTAGACCCTTTTGACAAAGCATGGTTGGAGTTCAAAGAGAAGTGGGAAAGTAGCAACAAGCCATGCATATCTTATATCAAAGACACATGGGTTGATCCACATAAAGAAGATTTCGTCTTAGCATGGACGAATAAGGTGAAGCATTACGGCACGACCACTACCAACCGTACCGAAGGTTCACACTCAACACTAAAGAAATATCTACGTTCATCGGTCGGTGGGTTTGTGTCAGTTTGGCAGTCGATAAATCTAATAACCAATTCGACGGTGAACGAGATAAAGGCTTCATTTCATATGAGCATGAATATTGTAATGCACGAACATAGAAAAGAAGAGTTGTTGTCTGATTTAGTCCATGTATTGTCTCACTATGCATTGGTGTTGATATTTGATGAGATTGCTCGGGCGAATTCAGTTGGTTTTGATACCGAAGAATATGGCTGTGCACATCGACATTCTCTCGGCCTTCCTTGTGCTCATGAGATCAACGAATATCGACGTCAATGTAGACCTATTCCAGTAGTGGCCTCGTTGATCAACGTTGGAGACAGTTGTCAGTCATGTCTATGGTGGACAATCACGACAATTTCTTTTCCTTGCCAGAAGTTAAACTCCTTCATGCAAGATGGTGTGCTGCACTAGAACCTGAGAGGAAGTCTATTGAACTTAAAATTCAAGAACTTGCCCACCCGGCAAGTAGTCATGTGCATGAGCCATCTATTGTCGTTGCCCCGAAGGGTAGACCACCAAGAAGACTTACAAGAACATAGAAGAAGAAGCTTGTAGCTCCCCTTCCCGAAAATTTTAAAATATTTTATTTTTATCTCTTTATTTAAAAGGGATTTTTAGACTTTATAAATAATTATTTAGTTAATTATTATGATAGATAATTTTAGCCATGGTTAGGAATTAGAGTACAAGGTGACTAGAAATTGTGGCACGGATAGTGCAGTGTGTGCTTTGACCTGTGTATTAGCCCTGGTAGGGAAGACCTGTCCATCAGTATGTCCTAACTAGAAAAACCAGGTCAAGTTGCGACTTGACTCCTATAAATAATTTAATCATTTATTATTAAGGTTTATTGACCTGTAGAAGACCGGGTGTGTCACGCCTCGCTCCCGTAGGAGCGATCGTCCTCGCTAAGGCATGAGACCGCACGAGCCTAGATTTCGCTCGTGCAAGGCAGTTTCATAACGGCCGATTACATCGGCGGCGACGGGATCGTCGCACAGAAGTCCCAAGCAGATACATAGAACACGCAGCAAAAATTTAGAACGAAACACAAGTTATTCAAATGAAGCTCTTTATTGATATTGAACAATCAGATTACAATAGGCACAAGCCATGATTACAAGTCTCTCATGCTCACTTTTCTCTTATTTTACAAGTCACTCTGCTCTCTCTATCATCTCTTCATTACAACGCTTGAGCCAGCGGCAGCTTCGGAAGGCGACGTCCATACATTATGTCTCGTATAAGTCTTGTCTCCATGCGGCCATACGCTTTGAATCGCCAAGAAACTCCGTGCCTCGACGCATCCAAGCGAGCTCCGCGCCACGAGCTTCTACCTATGCCTGCACATGTAAATTATGTGGGTGTCAGTACTCAACTGTACTGGTGGAATGAGCTCCTCGTCCACCCATACAAAACCAACACGTTTGATTTACTTTTTGTAACATAGTCCATTCTTATCAATTGTCTTTCTAGTCTTGTCTTAGGATCAGTTTTATGACGGACGTCTTTGCATACTTGTGTCTGGGGACCATCCCGTGCTTGCAACAACAACGTTAACTCATACCTTGCCTCTAGACCCTTCTCGTGCCAACAACTTTGACATATCAAGTCGTGTTTGCCTTTCGGCCATAATCAGGGACGCAACTACATGATAGACTCCATTTCCGTGTGACCGTGCTATCGCACCGATAACATCCTTATCCTTACCTCAAGACCTTATTGTTTGCTTGCAATGTCAACACACCGACTCATACTTGTCTTTCGTGCCAAACTCTAGGACGTAACGACTCGGTCGTGCCATGAACTCAATTCGTGCTTCAATATCTCTGAGGCAGCGCCTCCTCGCTTAGTCTTGTCTTACACTTGTGCTGTGACAACGCGGCCGTGCCTCATATTTCGAGGTCGTGTCCAGCAACTCATTTTAGCTTCACACAACTTGCCCTACGGCCCTTCTTGACTTAACTCGCAACAGCTTAAGCCTAACTCATGCAACTCTATGCCAACGACTTAACACTCGATGCCACATCTCGTGCCGAAGCACGCCGCCTTCGTTGTAGCCAAATCTTAGGCCCAGACATTGTGTCTTCTAACTGCATACACATTCACTCAACTCAGTCCAAAGGCACACACGCGAATTGTCGCCCGTACCGACACATCTATATGAATGGTCACTGGCATTGACTAGCCATCGTGGACATAGCCTGGCATTCGGGACCCTTGCACCGCAGGTAGCTATTCCCGATGCAAGTCCCCGACCTACCGGTTGCTTCATACCCAGCTCGGCTATAACCTGTTTCTTTCTAGGCCGAGTCGATCCCATGGCCCAGGGTTGTCGCTCGAAGAAACCATCGCCCTTGTCGACAAGTTGTTCATGACCACGCGCCTACGCTAACTTCTAGACTTAACGTAATGCATGGTCTCATCATCATCACTTAGCTCCTTTGCTTTACTTCTTCCACTTTTTACACTTCCTTGCAGAGCCCAAACCAGGGTTGCCTCGACGACTGAACCATAGTCCCGTCATATTTTCTCTCGTCGACTAACCATCGCTTAGACTTAACATTCTTTGAACTCAGGGAACGGCTACTGCATAGCCTTCCAACTTAACTTGAACATAACGTGTTTCCTTAAGTATCAACAGACTGTGGCTAACTTTCCACTGAACCAACCGTGGCTCGTGCCTTAAACCGACTCGTGTTCTACGCAATGCTATCGCCCAAGTCATACCTCAGATGACGGGCCTTGGGATCGTGGGACTATTTAACTTGACAACCGCAGAATGAGCGGGACAGCACTTGGAATGACTTAGTGTCACGCCCCAGAACCAGAATACTGGAGAGCGGGGGAATGACTCAGCCAGCTACGTATTACGGGTAGATGAATACCGTATAATACGATCAATGCTGTCTAACCAGACGAGGGGGTGCATACTACATGAAAGTCTTACTATGGTCACTTCACATCTATTGTCTCAATCATTCAAACAAGAAGCAAAAATAGAGAACATGTAAGATAAAGCAGTAAGGCGTCCAAAACGCTTAGTCAAAATGTTCTTGATATCTGGCTTTACAAAACATAGCCAGATGATGAAGCAAGGTATACACAATTGTTATCAGCTGCAGTCTGACTTAATTACAATTATGCAAAAGTAAGTACAAGACAATCCGACTAACATGTCGGTGCCAAACGGCTAAGTATAAAGTAAATAACAAAACGAGCGGTGAAGTAAGGGACCCACTCGAGTCCTCCTGCGATCATTCCCCTAGTATTGACCATCTTGGAGGTAGAAGTAAGCTGGATCCTCGGGGACTGGCTCTAAATCTGGCCATGCAAAACCAGAGAGGTTAGACCTCTAATAGCAAGTGCCACAAGGAAGGACGATATGAAGGATTAAACCAGTAAGTAAGAGAATATAATAATAGATCTCTGCTCTCCACTAGGATTCACATAACATCACGACACTTCGAACCAACCTCCCAACCAAATAAGGACAGAAGTTGGCCCGTCATGTCCTGACATTCTGATCATCTCAGTTAGGCAACAGAGTAGGTACAGTACACAAACAAATCATCTTGAACGGCCAATCAATTCCTACGGCTTGCTATTGTGAGTCCCAAGTTATCCTGGAATTATGCAAATAGAGATTCCTCAGTTCTTACTATGTGCGAGCAAGGCTAGTCTATCCAGTCAATCAATTGCGCCAATCATGTAATTAGACGAGTCCCAGCGGGACGCCCGTCGTTAATATAGCATGTACAATTTAATAATATAAGCAGATACCGTTCCCTGCCCGTGTGACAGATTTACAGTATCTGTGGGAACCAGCCGGCCTGTCGGGCACTACTAGTCCCAAGAGGGCTGCCATGTAAGAACTCGGGAATCCATTCTCTTCATGCCATCATTATTTTATTTAACTTAAAGCCTCTATGTTAAGCGAAATCTCATGCCGTGGATCATGGTCATTCAAATGAGTACTTTTGTACGGGGTACGATATGCGCAACTCTACAACGATACCCGTGCGGCTATGTTGTAGGTCTTACATAGCGTAATGTAACAATCAAATCTAACCACGGAGTAATCATGCCTTGACCATAAAGTACACATGCTGTTTTGTAAGATAAATAAATAACTAAATAAATAAATAAATAATTTGAAGCCTGCATGTGCCTGTATGCCAATATTCGGGATCGGCTAATCGATTGCAATAGTTCATTACATGAACATGTCTCATTCAATCAATTCAATAAGACGACCAACCAGTCTCTTAGTTCCAACTAGGAACGCATGATCAATTATTAGTCAATGTCACAATCATTATCAATGGTGACAAGGCATGAAAGTCAATTAGTATTACATGGGGTCGAGTCTATAACTCCTCAGAGTTAAGTTCTAGTCATACTGGGTATCCATAAACCAATCAAGACACAAGGCACATTCTACATAATAATCTGTATTAATGATATTAACATATCATGATTTTATCAAGTTCATGCCAAAAGGCGTAAGGATATAATAGAAGAATTATCATGCCACCATTAAATGAATAAGTTATAGAACAAATAAAAACACCCAGGTCAGAAAGTCATGCCAAGTCACGCTAAGACCAATAAGTCACGCCAACAAGTCTAGTCGGAATGAGCGTGAAAAGTGATTCACGTTGGCACGCACAGTGTGAGCGTGAAGGAAAATTCACGCACGCACAGTACGAGCGTGAAAAGTGAGCGTGGAAAATGAGCGTGGAAAATGGGCGTGAAAAGTAAGCGTGAAAAGTGATAAGAAATTCACGTACGCATGCAAAGATGGTGCATAACTCAAATGTCACGCTGGTACGTAAAGACGTGTGCGTGACTAAAAATTCACGCACGCATGTAAAGATGTGTGCGTGACTAAAAATTCACGCTCGCATGTAAAGATGTGTGCGTGACTAAAAATTCACGCTGGCACGTAAGAACGTGAGCGTGACTAAAAATACACGCACGCACGTAAGAACGTGAGCGTGACTAAAAATACACGCAGACACGTAAAAACGTGAGCGTGACTAAAAATACACGCAGACACGTAAGAACGTGAGCGTGACTAAAAATACACGCAGACACGTAAGAACGTGTGCGTGACTAAAAATACACGCAGACACGTAAGAACGTGAGCGTGACTAAAAATACACACAGACACGTAAGAACATGTGCGTGACTCAGGAACCTTCGTCCCAAGCCAGAAATGAAGTTTCCATGGTTCAGAACCCATGGACAACCGAGAATACACGCCAAGTTTAGAGATCAAAACCCATGAACAACCGAGAACACAAACACTTAGATCTAGGAGAAACAAGCCAACGAAATCAAAAATACTAAGTACAAAACTCTCTCAGGATCGTGAGAGGAAGAATAATGAACCATAAAAATGGTTCTCCAAGCAAGAAGCAAGATTGCACTTGCCTGCTGCTACTGCTGGTAGGTGGAGAAGTGATGAGAGGAAGAAGAAGAAGTAATGGTGAAGAATGAGAGTTATGAGGAGAGAGAAGAAGATGGGGGCTTTAAATAGGAAGGGTGGTGGTAGGTGGGGTTATTGGGTCGGGTTCATACGGATCCAACCAAGGCCAACCCGAAAGCAAAGCAGAGAGGTTAAAAGCAAGAAATAAAAATACAAAAATAAATTACAGGAAATAAAATGCAAAAAATTAATTAACATGAAATTAAAGGAATTTAAATACAGGATAATACATGATAAATACTAAATAAATATACATGAATTGCACATGTATAAAAATACGCATTCTGGGAACGGGGAGTGACATCTCTACCCACCTTAGAAAAATTTCGTCCTCGGAATTTCAAATCAAAGCAGGTAGAAATATCGGAGCTAAACTAATACAAGTAATTCTAGTGAGCAAGCAATCATTTTTACCATATCAAAAGCAAGTACTATATATGTAAATTTACCAATCCATGATATCAAGTAGCTCTACCCATAAGGTGACAAGCATGAAGAATCAGGACAATCAAGGTATACAGAAGGAGATATACCTTGTGAGTCAAACAGGTGTGGATACCGTGATCGGATATCATCCTCACGTTCCCACGTTGACTCTCCCAAGGAGTGATGACCCCAAGCAACACGGACAAGACTAATTGTTCGGTTCTTGAGTATCTTCTCTCTTCGGTCCAAAATGGACACAGGCTGTTCCTCGTAAGACAGGTTGGTACCAACAACCAGCTCAGAATGATCGAGGATATGGCTTGGGTCCGATACATACCTATGTAATTGAGATACATAAAATACGTCATGCACCTCTTGTAACGAAGGCGGGAGGGATAAACGATAAGCAACATCGCCTATCCGATCAAGGATAACAAATGGGCCCACGTATCCCGGACTCAATTTCCTGCGAACGTCAAATCTAATGACCCCACGAGTAGGTGAGATCCGCAAGAATACGTGGTCCCCAACAGAGAACTCTAACGGCCTACGATGTTGGTCCGCCCAATGACGATGCCGGTCCTGCGCAACTCGAAGTCGCTCTCTAATTCCCTTAACCACTTCAACTGTCTGAACAATCATTTCTGGGCCTAACATCTTCCTCTCCCCGATATCATCCTATGCAAGCGGCGACCTGCACTTCTTACCATATAATGCTTCAAATGGCGCCATCTGGATACTGTCTTGATAACTATTGTTGTATGAGAACTCGACTAAGTGCAGGTGACTCTCTCAAGACCCTCCAAAATCTAGAGTACAAGCTCGCAACATATCTTCCAAAGTCTGAATCGTTCTTTCTGATTGCCCATCCGTCTGCGGATGGTAAGCCGTGCTAAATCTTAACTTGGTACCCAGACTATGATGTAAGCTCTTCCAAAAATATGATATAAAGCGGGTATCTCGATCCGACACAATACTGACAGGGACTCCATGCTGCCTGACTATCTGTTGCATATACAACTCTGCCAACTTTTCTGTAGATTGTCCTACTCTGAAAGGAAGAAAGTGTGCTACCTTCGTAAGTCGGTCTACTATTACCCAAATAGCATCCTTACCACTTGGTGATCTCGGTAAACCGGTCACAAAGTCCATTGTAATATGCTCCTATTTCTATTCCGAAATAGGAAGCGGTTGCAATAACCCAGCTGGCCTCTGCTGTTCTGCCTTCACTTGCTGACATACCAAGCAACGGAAAACAAATCTAGCTATCTCCCTCTTTATTCCGTTCCACCAGAAATGCTGCTTGATATCTTGGTACATCTTGGTCCCTCCAGGATGAATAGAGTACTGAGAACTGTGAGCTTCTGTCATAACCTCCTGTCTGATATCTCCACTAGGCACACATAGACGTAATCCAATCCTAAGTGTACCATCTTCATGAATTTTCATCTCCTTCCTGAGTCCTGACTCACATTCTGCCCTAAGCTTCTGAATCCTTGGGTCTTGTGCCTGAGCTGCCTTGATCCTGCCTACCAAGTCGGATTGAACTTGCAGACTTGTTAGAACTCCTACATCACTAGGAAGTATAACTTCGATGCCCATCTCCTGAAGGTCTTCTAAGATATGCCTCTGTGTTGTCAACATAAATGTGTCGCCTCTCCTGCTAAGAGCGTCTGCTACTACATTAGCCTTGCCTGGATGATACTGAAGCTCCACGTCATAATCCTTAATCAACTCCAACCATCTTCTCTGTCTCATGTTTAGTTCCTTCTGAGTAAAGATGTACTTCAGACTTTTATGGTCTGTGTACATGTCCACTCGGTCACCATATAAGTAATGCCTCCATAGCTTCAAAGCAAATACTACTGCCGCTAACTCCAAATCATGAGTTGGGTAATTCTTCTCGTGGTCCCGAAGCTGCCTAGATGCATATGCTATCACCTTCCCATGCTGCATAAGGACACATCCAAGTCCTTTACCTGACGTATCATAATATACTGTAAAACCTCCGGGTCCAACTGGCAATGTAAGAATAGGTGCTGATATCAACTTCTGTTTCAAAGTCTCAAATGATGCCTGATATTCTGCCGACCAAACGAATGGTACATCCTTCCGGGTCAAGCGGGTCATGGGTGCTGAAAGCCTTGCAAAGTCTGACACAAATCTTCTGTAATATCCTGCCAATTCCAAGAAACTTCGCACATCTGCTATGGTCTTGGGTACTGGCCAACTTTTTACTGCTTCTATATTCTTGGGATCTACTGCTACTCCAGCTCCTGATATGATATGACCCAAAAATGAAATATGATCCGACCAAAACTCACACTTACTGAGCTTGGCATACAACTGGTTCTCTTTCAGAACCTGTAACACTTTTCTGAGGTGTTCATGCTCCTCTTCACTAGCAGAGTATACGAGAATGTCGTCGAGAAATACCATGACAAACTGATCTAAGTATGGCATAAAGATGCGATTCATCAAATCCATGAATATTGCTGGAGCATTGGTCAAACCAAACGGCATTACTAAGAACTCATAATGCCCATACTTCGACCTGAACGCTGTCTTGGGAATATCTTCCTTCCGAACCCTCACCTGATGGTACCCTGAACGAAGATCTATTTTGGAGAAAACTCTAGCTTTGCTCAACTGATCAAATAAGTCGTCGATCCTGGGTAATGGGTACTTGTTCTTCACTGTTGCCGCGTTAAGCTTCCTGTAGTCAATGCATAATCTGGATGACCCATCCTTCTTCCCCACAAGTACCACTGGTGCTGTCTATGGTGACACGCTGGCTTGGATAAACTTCTTCTCCTTCAGTTCCTCTATATGCTGATATACCTTGGCCTGCTCTGAATCCGCCATTCTGTAAACTCGATCTGATATCGGTTTAGTTCCTGGTGCTAATTCTATACTGAACTCAATATCTCTGACTGGTGGTAGACCTGGAAGTTCTTCAGAAAATACGTCTAGAAATTCTTTAACTACCTTCGGAATCTGAACTTCTTCCATTGTCGCTATTACTCCATGTTCTTGCTGAGTTGCCTCTGATCTGACTAAGGTGAACCGCTCCATGCCTGGAATATCAAAAGATACACTCCCTCTACGACAATCTATTGTCGCATGACTGTCTTTCAGCCAGTCCATGCCTAAGATAACGTTAAAATTTCCAACAGAAAATTCTATCAACCGGGCGGGTAAGGAATGCCCGCAAACTACAACGCTACATGCTAAAATAACTCTACTAACTCCTACGAGCCTACTACCAGTGAGTATATTCAACCTCCCTGGCAATGCCTCGAACTCCATTCCTAGTCGTGTCGCAAATTGTGCAGATATAAATGAATGGAATACTCCCGAATCAAACAATGCTACTGCGGGATATGAGGCGACGAGAATGTTACCTGCCACAACATCTCCCGATGCCAATGCCTCCTCCAAGGACAGAGTGAATGCTTGCCCTCGACCTCCTTGCTGGTTTCCATGCTGCGGTCTAGCCTGATGCTGCTGCTGGCCCCTTCCTTGATGATGCTGGGGTGGTCTATACTGGTGTTACTGCATCGGTGGCCCCTGCTGCCGAAATATCTGAGCCTGCGGTAGTAACGGACGCTGTGCTAACGGCCTTACTGCCACCGCTGGTCCTCGATACTGGCCTGCCCCTGGTGCTGGTAGAGCAGGAAACTGCTGCACTAGTCCTCCTGACCTCGAATTCATGGGACATATGGTAACCCGATGGTCTGGATTTCCACATATCAGACACAGTCCATTCAATATCCGACACACATCTCTAGTGTGCCCCATCTTCCCACAATAAGTGCAGCCCGCCGGGGGTTGCTGGTTCTTTCTTTGTTGCTATTGCTGCTGTCTGGATGGCGGTGCTGGTCCTCGTATCGCCACATCGTGGATACGAATGCCAGTGGAGGGTGCTGTTGTTCGGGGCACTGCTCCCCCTCCTCCTTCAATCTGACTGTGGGATCTCTTCTGACCCTCAGTCCTTACCGCAAGTCTCTGAATGGTGATCTCATGCCTTCGAGTTGCCGTCAATACTTCGTCAAAAGTTTGGTAATTGTGCCCCTCTATCAATTGCAAGAGTTCAAGATGAAACCCTTGCTGAAACCTCATAGCCCTCTGGCGCTCTGTTGCTACCATCTCTGGGGCGAATCTACTCAATCTGCAGAACTCCGCTGCATAAGCATCTACAGTCTTGTCGGCCTGCCTGAGGTTGATAAATTTCTGTTGTAGCTCAAACCGTGCCACAACTCTATAGTACTTGGTCTTGAATCTGGCAGTGAAATCGTCCCAAGCCACAGGACGTCTGATGCCCACTTCCTCTGATTCCCACTAATCACATGCGAGATCCTGAAGTAACAATTTCACTAGATCCACACGTTCTTCTGTCGGCACCTTAGCTGCTGTCAGAATAGCCTCAATATCCTTAAGCCATGCATCTGCTGAGATGGCATCCTCTGTGCCCACAAAACGGCAGAGGTTGTACTTGCAAAACCTGGCTAATGCTCCTGAATCAGTCCTCACTCCTCTTTCCAAAGCCGTCTGTAATCCTTGGTTGAGCAACACATTCTGCTCTTGTAGCTGAGTGTACATGCATTGTTGGGCCAACATCTGATGTTGCTGAGTAGCCATCATTCCTCTCATGATCTCCAGAAGGACTGGTGTGTCCAATTGGATAGGTGGAACTGTTGGTGGTGGTGGAACATCCGGATACTGCGATCCAGCTGCTGGTTCTAATATCACTTCTTCTTGGATAGCCTCCTGAGGTGAGACTGGCCCTTGTTGCTGACCAGCATGGTCAGGTTGCCCATGTTGCCCCTGCTGTTGTCCAGCTCTGACCGATGTGGACGAAGTGCCCCTAAGAAAAGGGACAAGAGAACAATCAAACAACCGGACATGAAGGATCAATGAAGTCAAAGGATACTGGAATGTCAAGCAAGGGTTGAGAATAACGAATCATGAGATCAAGGGGAAAACACGTGTGATTGAGACATCCTATAAATCAAAACACCCCACAAGTCTGAAATCAGACCTGCATGGGCCACCACTAAAACCTTGTCACGCCCTAGAACCAGAATACTGGAGAGCGGAAGAATGACTCAGCCAGCTACGTATTACGGGTAGATGAATACGGTATAATACGATCAATGATGTCTAACCAGACGAGGGGGTACATACTACATGAAAGTCTTACTATGGTCACTTCACATCTATTGTCTCAATCATTCAAACAAGAAGCAAAAAATAGAGAACATGTAAGATAAAGCAGTAAGGTGTCCCAAATGCTTAGTCAAAATGTTCTTGATATCTGGCTTTACAAAACATAGCCAGATGATGAAGCAAGGTATACACAATTGTTATCAGCTGTAGTCTGACTTAATTACAATTATGCAAAAGTAAGTACAAGACAATCCGACTAACATGTCGGTGCCAAACGGCTAAGTATAAAGTAAATAACAAAACGAGCGGTGAAGTAAGGGACCCACTCGAGTCCTCCTGCGATCATTCTCCTAGTATTGACCATCTTGGAGGTAGAAGTAAGCTGGATCCTCGGGGACCGGCTCTAAATCTGGCCATGCAAAACCAGAGAGGTTAGACCTCTAATAGCAAGTACCACAAGGAAGGACGATATGAAGGATTAAACCAGTAAGTAAGAGAATATAATAATAGATCTCTGCTCTCCACTAGGATTCACATAACATCACGACACTTCGAACCAACCTCCCAACCAAACAAGGACAGAAGTTGGCCCGTCATGTCCTGACATTCTGATCATCTCAGTTAGGCAACAGAGTAGGTACAGTACACAAACAAATCATCTTGAACGACCAATCAATTCCTACGGCTTGCTATTGTGAGTCCCAAGTTATCCTAGAATTATGCAAATAGGGATTCCTCAGTTCTTACTATGTACGAGCAAGGCTAGTCTATCCAGTCAATCAATTGCGCCAATCATGTAATTAGACGAGTTCCAGCGGGACGCCCGCCGTTAATATAGCATGTACAATTTAATAATATAAGCAGATACCGTTTCCTGCCCGTGTGATAGATTTACAGTATCTGTGAGAACCAGCCGGCCTGTCGGGCACTACTAGTCCCAAGAGGGCTGCCATGTAAGAACTCGGGAATCCATTCTCTCCATGCCATCATTATTTTATTTAACTTAAAGCCTCTATGTTAAGTAAAATTCCATGCCGTGGATCATGGTCATTCAAATGAGTACTTTTGTACGGGATACGATATGCGCAACTCTACAACGATACCCGTGCGACTATGTTGTAGGTCTTACATAGCGTAATACAACAATCAAATCTAACCACGGAGTAATCATGCCTTGACCATAAAGTACACATGCTGTTTTGTAAGATAAATAAATAACTAAATAAATAATTTGAAGCCTGCATGTGCCTGTATGCCAATATTCGGGATCGGCTAATCGATTGCAATAGTTTATTACATGAACGTGTCTCATTCAATCAATTCAATAAGACGACTAGCCAGTCTCTTAGTTCCAACTAGGAACGCATGATCAATTATTAGTCAATATCACAATCATTATCAATGGTGACAAGGCATGAAAGTCAATTAGTATTACATGGGGTCGAGCCTATAACTCCTCAGAGTTAAGTTCTAGTCATACTGGGTATCCATAAACCAATCAAGACACAAGGCGCATTTCACATAACAATCTGTATTAATGATATTAACATATCATGATTTTATCAAGTTCATGCCAAAAGGCGTAAGGATATAATAGAAGAATTATCATGCCACCATTAAATGAATAAGTTATAGAACAAATAAAAACACCCAGGTCAGGAAGTCACGCCAAGTCACGCTAAGACCAATAAGTCACGCCAACAAGTCTAGTCGGAGTGAGCGTAAAAAGTGATTCACGTTGGCACGCACAGTATGAGCGTGAAGGGAAATTTACGCACGCAAAGTGAGAGCGTGAAAAGTGAGCATGGAAAATGAGCATGGAAAATGGGCGTGAAAAGTAAGCGTGAAAAGTGATAATAAATTCATGCATGCATGCAAAGATGGTGCGTAACTCAAATGTCACGCTGGTACGTAAAGACGTGTGCATGACTAAAAATTCACGCACGCATGTAAAGATGTGTGCGTGACTAAAAATTCACGCTCGTATGTAAAGATGTGTGCGTGACTAAAAATTCACGCTGGCACGTAAGAACGTGAGCGTGACTGAAAATACACGCACGCACGTAAGAACGTGAGCGTGACTAAAAATACACGCAGACACGTAAGAACGTGAGCGTGACTAAAAATACACGCAGACACGTAAGAACGTGAGCGTGACTAAAAATACACGCAGACACGTAAGAACGTGTGCGTGACTAAAAATACACGCAGACACGTAAGAACGCGAGTGTGACTAAAAATACACGCAGACACGTAAGAACGTGTGCGTGACTCAGGAACCTTCGTCCCAAGCCAGAAATGAAGTTCCCATGGTTCAGAACCCATGGACAACCGAGAATACACGCCAAGTTTAGAGATCAAAACCCATGAACAACCGAGAACACAAACACTTAGATCTGGGAGAAACAATCCAACGAAATCAAAAATACTAAGAACTAAACTCTCTCAGGATAGTGAGAGGAAGAATAATGAACCATAAAAATGGTTCTCCAAGCAAGAAGCAAGATTGCACTTGCCTGCTGCTACTGCTGGTAGATGGAGAAGTGATGAGAGGAAGAAGAAGAAGTAATGGTGAAGAATGAGAGTTATGAGGAGAGAGAAGGAGATGGGGGCTTTAAATAGGGAGGGTGGTGGTATGTGGGGTTATTGGGTCGGGTTCATACGGATCCAACCAAGGCCAACCCGAAGGCAAAGCAGAGAGGTTAAAAGCAAGAAATAAAAATGCAGAAATAAATTGCAGGAAATAAAATGCAGAAAATTAATTAACATAAAATTAAAGAAATTTAAATACAGGATAATACAAGATAAATACTAAATAAATATACATGAATTGCACATGTATAAAAATACGTATTCTGGGAACGGAGAGTGACACTTAGGTCAACCGGCATAACTTTGCCTAACTTACTCAAGCCTACAACTTAACCCGAGGGACGAGCAAAGGCTATGCCAAGCCTTGTGCTGTGGAACCGTGCACGCTTTATCAAGCGTTTATGCGGACGGCGCCTATGACTTAGGCTAGTTCATAGTTTTGTGTCAAAGACCAACTTTTCTTCTCCCAAGCCACGGGACGAAGGATCGAGTGTCATTTTCAAAGCACGTCGTGCACCAACTCTAAGCCGACCGTGGGACGTTTTCTATGTTCTAAACTCGATTCGATCCGTCGGGATTATTCCCTTAGCTTTGTGGATTCGTCTCTTTTATTATTAAGCCTACTTGTGCAAGTTAAAAACATGTAATTTATTATATGAAGGCAAAGATGAGGCGAGTTCACCAAAACTATCCCACCTGAGCGAGCGGTCGCCTCGATCGAGCAATGTCTTCACGCAGCCGTTGCAAGGCTAAGTCCGAACGTCGTCAGCGTTTCAATTTCTCCGATTGACTGAGCAGAATGGGGCACTACATCATACACCACTCAGAAAAAGTTTCGACCTCGAAACTTACTGAGTACACTCATCGGCTTATAACTTGATTCAACATCCTACGTTTCTCGCACACGCTACTCCTATGCGTTTCCTCAATCCGAGCCAAGCTCGTTCTATTGCTAACTTAGTCGTAAGGTACACCAACCGATCAACCAACATTCAAACTCGTCTCAATTCAATGATCATCAACATTTCTTCGAAACTCACGATCTCAAAATCCTCAACACTTTTCCGTTCCTCAAGTCTCACTTGATTCAATGTATCACTTAGTTGGATCGTGCACATATTCCAGACGTCCCTAAAATACATGCATTTTAGCCAAGCCTCGTGATAGAGAATCCACCATCACCACTCGAGTCGAATCGTACACATATTCGGGCGTCCCTGATATACGTGCATGTCAACCGAGCCTCATGAGTGGTGCTTGCACAATCCTACCACTTTGCACTCGGACGTCTACCTAACCTCTAGGCTATGTCTTTCCGTCAGTACTGGAATCATAGTTCTCAAACAACGCTATCAACACTGACCCCATCCTAAGGTCAAACCAAATCGATGGTACGGAGTTTTCTACCTAAGCTCGCATCACTTCAATTTCTAAACATCGAGCATCGATTCCCTACGCACATCCCAATATTCGTCGCACGGGGTCCGAGTCGTTCAGCAAAGCCATCCTACGATAATTTATGTTCAACCAATCCTCGATAAGAATATATCGCTCGTTCATCAAGCCATTTCGTATAGTTTGTCTCTTTGAACACGTTCGACATAATCCGCCTATCAATCCTTCCAAGTCAAGCACGCTACGACACGGTTCATCGCTAATCCATAATTCACATTTTATACTCCCTAGGTCATTCATCCCAATTCACGTAATCGATCACAAGGTCGTCCGACTTAACAATGTGTTGTGCCCCGATCTCACGCGAGTCTGATTATCCATGATGGGCACGAATCACCATGCACGCTACCACGAGATAATCATTCTCATCGGGACGTAACTCTTGTTTTATGTCTAGACTAATTCATTCTCGATGCACGGATTGGACCTACTCAATCCTCAAGTTTCATTCAATCATCAATTATAAGTCCTACAAATCCTCGAGTTCACCTTCGTATCAAGCCAACAAGTTGAGACAATCAAAGTTGTCGCGTCTTGATTTTCTGTGTTCGATCATTCCCGTGACATGAATCACCATGTCAGCGCTTACGCGGAACGATCACCCCAAATCCGACGCAACGCATATGCGAGGCTAGAGTTGCGCTCGCGCAAGACAAGATTGTCGATGTTGTGATTATCTACGTAATCATCAAGACACAATCATTTTCATCCAACATTTACCCCGATCAAAATCCTAGTATAACATTCAACCGAACAATAACACTTGCACGATCGTCATTCGCCAAGTCAGAGTACCCCCGAGTTATCGTATATCGATCTTTGATAAACCTCAATACCATCGACGATATGCATAACCTGACGATCTTCCTTTGCAACCAATTTAGAGTCATACGAATGATGCTATCGTCCGACTGGATAATCTCTTCGACATTCAATTCAAGTTCGATCATTATCCCTCGAATCATTCACAACATCAAATTTCTCAAACCCAAATTTGCGTATTCGTTCATCCCTTTATCTTAAGTCATCGGCCAACGTATTTCCTGAATTCGCATCGTCCTTTTACTAACTCAAATCATCGAACAACATTCAATCCAATCCTTAGAGTCATTCGCGTAACTTCAAAATCAAACCCTTCATGCACGTTATCTACCTGTCGTGCTAACTTTTCGTATATGATTCGTATCAATTTTCTCGATCAAGTCATCCATTCGTACACCCTAACTTTTCTTCGATTCGATTTTATCTACTCGATCATTTTTGCGTTTCATACTCGTGCAATCCACAATCCCGTGCACGTTCCGTGCGCGTCAATCTCTAAGTTGTTCGAATTGACTCATCAAAATCTTCAAGACTACATTTTTGCTCAATCATATTCAATCTAAGTGTAACGCCCCAGTCCCAAATACTTGAGACTAGATACGTATCTGTCACGCTCCAGTACCGGAATACTGAGACGGACTAGGCCAGCTACACCGTATGAGGTATATAAACGTCATACGGCGATCGTGGCTGTCGAGAGACTAGGGGGTGCATGCTACAATCAGGTCTTCTATGGTCCCACAGAGCATCTATGTCTCAATCAATCAAAACAAGAAGCAGTAAATAATGATCATATAAGACAAAGCAGTAAGGCGTCCCCGACGCTTCATCAGAATGATTCATGAGTCTAGCTATACAGAATGATGAGCTAGTTCCGAGAGTCAATAGTACATAACTATAGTCAGCTGCAGTCTGATTTAATTACAATTATGTAAAGGAAACTAGTGTCCAGAACTGTCGGCTAAACAAGTGCCGGTGGCTAAACGCCAAGTACAAAATAGAAGATATCAGAGCGGTGAAGAAGAAACCTACTCATGGTCCCTGGCGCCCATACTCCTGGTGTGCACCATTGTTCGGGTGGAAGGCTGGATCCTCTGGAGCTGCTACGAGATCTGGCCAAACAAAACCAGCGGGGTCAGGCCCCGAATAGCAAGTACCACAAGGGAGCACAAAAGAGTGAGATAAATCCAATAAGTTAAATAAGACCTGATTCATGAGTTATAGGCTTATACCATATCATCGAGACAATACGACACCCTTACAACCAAACAAGGACAAACGGTGCCAATATCGTACCGAGATAAGATATATCCTATAACCATGGGCAGGTAAAAGGGCTTCTGATCGCGACTTCGGTCCATAGCCTATCGCAGCACAATAGCCCAACCCAACAACCAAACAAGGACATGGGTTGGACCACGCACCACGATAGTCCATGTTCCTCGGTAGCTAACAGAAGAAAACATATCACAAACAAGTCAGCTTACAATCGGCCAATCAATCCTACGGCTTTCTATGATTTGTCTGGATTATCCCAGTAATGCAATATAGGAATCCTCAGATCGTGTCAACCCAGCAGGGCTAGCCAAACCATATAATATATATATACACATAGCACTTTGATTATGCACCGGTCCCCCGTAAGGCCACGTGCTAAAACATATAACACATAGCGCGTAGGAATCGGATATAGTCATCCACTATAGGCGGATGAAATTGTATCCGTGGCGGCCAACCCGACACGTCAGGACAGGACCTGGGGTGGCCAGTATGGCACGATCTCGGGATTCTTCCCACCCAATGCATCTACCAATTGAGTTTCTTAGATTAACCCTATCTTGGTGTTGGAATTGCATGTCGTGGTCACATGGTCATCCTCCTGTATGTCGTACCATAGTACGTGTACCCTAAGTACGAATCCACATCAGCCCGATCTAGATCCATGCCTAGTGTAATGCATTAAACAACAATCATTTTACCACGACACTATTACCGACCAATTACCATGACTGTGCTGGAAGGTACACCTGTATTGACATATAACACGAAGGATCACTTAGCATGTAGAGTCACACCTCAGTGCACTCATTAAATGGTACCGTAGTGCATACTAATATTGTATCTCAATACACACTTAGAATAGGTACCAGCACGTATACAGGTAATCAGGTCAGGAACATGGTCAAGTCAGAAAGTCACTCGGACTCCTCGTGACATAAAAGTCACATATAAATTCAGGTTAAAGTGAGACATGAAGGTCCTTGAAGCCAAGACAAAGATCTACAACTTTCATGTTGGAAGTTAGGAGAAATTCTGGCCACAATTCAGCCAAATAGGACTTAAAATAGCCAAAAACAGCCAAAATAGGCACTATGTGGCACTATGCAGCACTATGCGACACTATTCAGCATTCTTATGCGGCTAGGCACTATGCAGCATCCTTATGCGGCTCGGCACTATGCGACACTATGCAGCATTCTTATGCGGCTAGGCACTATGCAGCACTATGTATCATCCTCATGCGGCTCGGCACTATGCAGCACTATGCAGCATTCTCATGCGGCTCGGTACTATACAGCACTATGCATCATCCTCATACGGCTCGGCACTATGCAGCACTATGCATCATCCTCATGCGGCTCGGCACTATACGGCACTATGCAGCATCCTCATGCGGCTCGGCACTATGCAGCACTATACAGCATCCTCATGCGGCTCGGCACTATACGGCACTATGCAGTACTATGCATCATCCTCATGCGGCTCGGCACTATGCGGCACTATGCAGCATCCTCATGCGGCTCGGCACTATGCGGTACTATGCAGCACTATGCATCATCCTCATGCGGCTCGGCACTATGCGGCACTATGCAGCATCCTTATGCGGCTCGGCACTATACGGTACTATGCAGCATCCTCATGCGGCTCGGCACTATGCAGCACTATACAGCATCCTCATGCGGCTCGGCACTATGCGGCACTATGCAGCACTATGCATCATCCTCATGCGGCTCGGCACTATGCGGAATCCTTATGCGGCTCGGCACTATTCATCGTCCCTGCCAGAATCAGGACAGATGAACATAAAAGTTTGACCAAAATTGTTTTGGCCATAACTTCCTCAAAACAAGTCGAAATCTAACTTTTCAAAGGTCAAAATTGGATAGAATTGAATTTCCTACAACATAGGACCATTAGTTTTCGAAAACAACCAAGTTTGATAGATCAAAACCATAGAAACCCATAGAACCCTAGTTTTAGAAACTTAGATCTATACCAAACTAGCCATTAAAATCAAAAACTCCAAGAACTAAACTTGTAGAGAATGAAGAGAAGAACAATATAGACAAATAATATCAAAGAAGAATCAAGAAATGAAAATGCAATAATCTCTCCATTTGGTGCAAGATGTACTTGCCTAAAAGTTTGCTTAAGAAAAATAAATGAAAGAGTGAATGAGGAGAGAGAGTGTGGAAGAGAATATATATAGGGGTTGGGTTGACTCAAAGAAACCCTAAGCTTAAGCATGCTCTTAACTATGTGACTAATGACATGTTAATTGCTACATAATACAACTAATTAAATTAATTAAATAAAATCCTAACCACAACACGGTTCAGAAATCTTATCATCGAAACAGTGAACCACGCCTACAACCAGACAAGGACAAGGGGTGGCACACTAATCCGCGACGAGATACTGTTCCATGCCATGGTCAGTTACAAATACAGGATAAATGCAATAAAGATACAGGTGCCAGATACCATATACATAAAAAAATCAAAAATTTACGTATTCCGGGAACGGAGAGTGACATCTCTATCCTCCTTAGAAAAATTCTGTCCTCGGAATTTCGATAAGGCTAGTCGAGCGCGCTCTCAGATCACGAAATACACTCATGACATAATGCAAGCACAATTATCAAACAACACATGACATATGAATAGATTACGAAAGAAAGAACTATTAAGTAAAAGCACAAACGATAATCATACCATAGAAGGAAAGTGATCGGAGACATACGAATAAAATATGCCTCTCAAGTCAGGTAGGAATTCGTCCTCGATGTCCTACACTGACTCCCAAAGTGGACAAGGGTCAACGCTTGTGATAAGTCGGTACCAATGACAAAAATCAAGAACGAGACTCTGCCCAGGACGTACTCTCGTAATCAAGACACATGATGAATATCACGTATCACATGATACGAGAGCAGATGAGTGAGACGAGAAAGTCGCCTTCACTCTTCGAATATAGAACTCAAGGAATTATAATGAATAATACTCAAAACTTACCCAAAATCTGACCGCCTTCAGCCAACCTCTGCTCTAATACTCCAAATTCTTCTTGTCTTTGCCCCTGCTGGACTCTCTGCTGCTGCCTTCCCTGGCCCTGCTGTTGTGGCCTCTGCTGTCCTGCCTGATGTTGCGCTTGTCGGTACATCTGAGCTTGTGTCGGTAATGGACGCTGGGCTAGTGGCCTCACTGCTAGTGCTGGCCCTTGATACGGTGCTACCTCTGGAGCTGGCAACGCCGGAAACCGTTGAGCTGGCCCTCCTGGCCTCTGCATAATAGGACAATTGGCAATCCTATGATCTGGACTGCCATACCTCAAGCATAATCCATTAGCTGAATGACACACATCCCTAGTGTGCCCTCCCTTACCACAGTAAGTGCAACCTACTGGTGCTTCCTGACGCTGCTGCTGGTTCCTCTGTTGCTGCTGTCGAACTGGTACAGTCACAATTGTCGTGACTGGTGCTGCATCACGAATACGGACGCCAGGTGCTGGTGCTGACGTCCGAGGTACTGCTCCTCCCCCACCACTCTGCGTATGAGACCTCTTCTGGCCCCCAGTCCTTGCTGATAACCTTTGAATAGTAAGCTCGTGCCTCCGAGCCGCCGTCAATACTGCATCGAATGTCTGGTAGTCGTGCCCCTCGATCAGCTGCAAAATCTCTAGGTGAAGTCCTTGCTGGAACCTCATTGCTCTATCTGGCTCTGTCGCCACCATCATCCGAGCAAACCTACTTAACCTGCAGAACTCCGCTGCATAACCATCCACTGTCTTACCAGCCTGCTTGAGACTGATAAACCTCTGCTGTAGCTCATATCGTGCTACCACACCAAAGTACTTGGCCTTGAATCTGGTACTGAAGCTATCCCAGGGAACAGGATGCCTCATTCCCACCTCTTCCGATGCCCACCAATCGCGGGCGAGATCCTGAAGTAAAAGTCTAACCTGGTCAACCTTCTCTTCTGCTGGAACCTTTGTTGCAGTCAATATGGCCTCTGTATCCTGAAGCCAAGCATCCGCCGTGATGGCATCCTCCGTGCCGTCAAAATATCTCGGGTTAAGTCGACAAAACCTTTCAGACGCTCCTGAGTCATTCCTGACACTTCTCTCAAAGGCTAATTGTAACCCCTGATTCTGTAGCACATTTTGTTCTTGCTGTCGGGTTTGTTGTTGCTGTTGGGCTGCCGTCTGGCGTTGCTGGGTCTCCAATAACCCTCTAATAATCTGCAACAGTGCCGGCGCATCTAGTGCTACTGGTACTACCGGTATCACTGGAGGTACGGGATCCTCTGGCCTCTGTAGCTCAACTGGCTCATGCTCGGTAACGTTCTCGATGTGAATCTGTCCAGGTAGAGGGGCTACCCCTTGCTGATCTCCAACTGGTCCCTGATCTACTGGATTCTCTTCCATGTCGGCTCCTCCAATAGCCGAGAATGATGTGACCCTAAAGGAAAGGATACAAGGTATCAAAAGACAGGACGGGAAAGAATCGAGGATGACAATCAAGTTAGCAATCAAGGTGGGAGAAAGAGAAAATGAATCAGGAGATCAAAGGGAACATGTTTTGATTGAGACTCCTATAATCGCAACACCCCACAAGTCTGAAAAACAGACCTTGCATGGGCCACCACTAAAACCTTGTCACGCTCCAGTACCGGAATACTGAGACGGACTAGGCCAGCTACACCGTATGAGGTATATAAACGTCATACGGCGATCGTGGCTGTCGAGAGACTAGGGGGTGCATGCTACAATCAGGTCTCCTATGGTCCCACAGAGCATCTATGTCTCAATCAATCAAAATAAGAAGCAGTAAATAATGATCATATAAGACAAAGCAGTAAGGCGTCCCCGACGCTTTATCAGAATGATTCATGAGTCTAGCTATACAGAATGATGAGCTAGTTCCGAGAGTCAATAGTACATAACTATAGTCAGCTGCAGTCTGATTTAATTACAATTATGTAAAGGAAACTAGTGTCCAGAACTGCCGGCTAAACAAGTGCCGGTGGCTAAACGCCAAGTACAAAATAGAAGATATCAGAGCGGTGAAGAAGAAACCCACTCATGGTCCCTGGCGTCCATACTCCTGGTGTGCACCATTGTTCGGGTGGAAGGCTGGATCCTCTGGAGCTGCTACGAGATCTGGCCAAACAAAACCAGCGGGGTCAGGCCCCGAATAGCAAGTACCACAAGGGAGCACAAAAGAGTGAGATAAATCCAATAAGTTAAATAAGACCTGATTCATGAGTTATAGGCTTATACCATATCATCGAGACAATACGACACCCTTACAACCAAACAAGGACAAACGGTGCCAATATCGTACCGAGATAAGATATATCCTATAACCATGGGCAGGTAAAAGGGCTTCTGATCGCGACTTCGGTCCATAGCCTATCGCAGCACAATAGCCCAACCCAACAACCAAACAAGGACATGGGTTGGACCACGCACCACGATAGTCCATGTTCCTCGGTAGCTAACAGAAGAAAACATATCACAAACAAGTCAGCTTACAATCGGCCAATCAATCCTACGGCTTTCTATGATTTGTCTGGATTATCCCAGTAATGCAATATAGGAATCCTCAGATCGTGTCAACCCAGCAGGGCTAGCCAAACCATATAATATACATATACACATAGCACTTTGATTATGCACCGGTCCCCCGTAAGGCCACCGTGCTAAAACATATAACACATAGCACGTAGGAATCGGATATAGTCATCCACTATAGGCGGATGAAATTGTATCCGTGGCGGCCAACCCGACACGTCAGGACAGGACCTGGGGTGGCCAGTATGGCACGATCTCGGGATTCTTCCCACCCAATGCATCTACCAATTGAGTTTCTTATATTAACCCTATCTTGGTGTTGGAATTGCATGTCGTGGTCACATGGTCATCCTCCTGTATGTCGTACCATAGTACGTGTACCCTAAGTACGAATCCACATCAGCCCGATCTAGATCCATGCCTAGTGTAATACATTAAACAACAATCATTTTACCACGACACTATTACCGACCAATTACCATGACTGTGCTGGAAGGTACACCTGTATTGACATATAACACGAAGGATCACTTAGCATGTAGAGTCACACCTCAGTGCACTCATTAAATGGCACCGTAGTGCATACTAATATTGTATCTCAATACACACTTAGAATAGGTACCAGCACGTATACAGGTAATCAGGTCAGGAACATGGTCAAGTCAGAAAGTCACTCGGACTCCTCGTGACATAAAAGTCACATATAAATTCAGGTTAAAGTGAGACATGAAGGTCCTTGAAGCCAAGACAAAGATCTACAACTTTCATGTTGGAAGTTAGGAGAAATTCTGGCCACAATTCAGCCAAATAGGACTTAAAATAGCCAAAAACAGCCAAAATAGGCACTATGCGGCACTATGCAGCATTATGCGGCACTATTCAGCATTCTTATGCGGCTAGGCACTATGCAGCATCCTTATGCGGCTCGGCACTATGCGACACTATGTAGCATTCTTATGCGGCTAGGCACTATGCAGCACTATGTATCATCCTCATGCGGCTCGGCACTATGCAGCACTATGCAGCATCCTCATGCGGCTCGGTACTATACAGCACTATGCATCATCCTCATACGGCTCGGCACTATGCGGCACTATGCAGCACTATGCATCATCCTCATGCGGCTCGGCACTATACGGCACTATGCAGCATCCTCATGCGGCTCGGCACTATGCAACACTATACAGCATCCTCATACGGTTCGGCACTATACGGCACTATGCAGCACTATACATCATCCTCATGCGGCTCGGCACTATGCAGCACTATGCAGCATCCTCATGCGGCTCGGCACTATGTGGCACTATGCAGCACTATGCATCATCCTCATGCGGCTCGGCACTATACGGCACTATGCAGCATCCTCATGCGGCTCGGTACTATACGGCACTATGCAGCATCCTCATGCGGCTCGGCACTATGTAGCACTATACAGCATCCTCATGCGGCTCGGCACTATGCGGCACTATGCAGCACTGTGCATCATTCTCATACGGCTCGGCACTATGCAGAATCCTTATACGGCTCGGCACTATTCATCGTCCCTGCCAGAATCAGGACAGATGAACATAGAAGTTTGACCAAAATTGTTTTGGCCATAACTTTCTCAAAACAAGTCGAAATCTAACTTTTCAAAGGTCAAAATTGGATAGAATTGAATTTTCTACAACATAGGACCATTAGTTTTCGAAAACAACCAAGTTTGATAGATCAAAACCATAGAAACCCATAGAACCCTAGTTTTAGAAACTTAGATCTACACCAAACTAGCCATTAAAATCAAAAACTCCAAGAACTAAACTTGTAGAGAATGAAGAGAAGAACAATATAGACAAATAATATCAAAAAAGAATCAAGAAATGAAAATGCAATAATCTCTCCATTTGGTGCAAGATGTACTTGCCTAAAAGTTTGCTTAAGAAAAATAAATGAAAGAGTGAATGAGGAGAGAGAGTGTGGAAGAGAATATATATAGGGGTTGGGTTGACTCAAAGAAACCCTAAGCTTAAGCATGCTCTTAACCATGTGACTAATGACATGTTAATTGCTACATAATACAACTAATTAAATTAATTAAATAAAATCCTAACCACAACACGGTTCAGAAATCTTATCATCGAAACAGTGAACCACGCCTACAACCAGACAAGGACAAGGGGTGGCACACTAATCTGCGACGAGATACTGTTCCATGCCATGGTCAGTTACAAATACAGGATAAATGCAATAAAGATACAGGTGCCAGATACCATATACATAAAAAAAATCAAAAATTTACGTATTCCGGGAACGGAGAGTGACAGTATCATGCCAGCTGTATACATACGAGTAAATATACGACTCGTATATACATAAGCTGTAAATGTAGTAATCCAAGACAACTAAATCTCATCCACAAAGATAAATAATAATATAAAAGCAACTTTTGAGTTTGTCATGTACACCATAGTTGGGCGGAGACAAAGTCCACTACCAACCAAATTAAAGATGGAAAAATATATAAGGAAAGCATTTAGCAAGTGAGAGCAATGGCGAGTCCAAGAGCAATCATCACGAAGGAAGGAATGGCCTTAGCTAGAGCACCTATAAGAAATCACGAAAACACACACCTGGGGAAAAACAAGGTCCTCAGAGGGACGTAACAAGACACATAATATCATACCGATAAACTGAATAAATAAAGCTCAATAGAAAAGTATGCATGGTTAAAGGTTCCTAACCATTCTATGTGAATTGCAATTTAGAGGACAACGTTCTACGCAGGGGCTGTCTCAAGCATGTAATAAAGAGTGGCCAACAAGTAGCGCTCATCCGAGACACTATCGGCCGGGGTAACACGTAGCGCTCGTCCGAGACACTATCTCCCAAATGTGTAAAATAAAAGTAGCCCCTACGCTAGTAGCTGTCCCCTCCCCCCAATGATACTATAAGTGTGTCGTAACCATGACACACAAACACATGTCGTTTCCACAACACGAGTTTATAATAGATAACTGTCAAGTCTTCTAACATGCCTCTATTGACAGTTATTCCTACGCATGCGCACGGGTGATCAGCCAACACGCAGGTGACCACTACATGATACTCACAACTCTCACACACAACTCGTGTACAATCGTGCCAAGTCAATAAGACACACTAAATTTGACGGTAGTCCCTTAACTCTAAGCCAATTTTATAAAATATAGTAATTTGCATCTACAAATAATTTAGAAAGAACAACTTGAAAATAAACACAACATGCATGGTATTGAGCAGGAAATTTAAATAGTAAAGGCAAGGTGTCTTGCCTGGTGTGTCTCCAGGCGTGGTGCGATGATCGAGATGTCATGTTCTGTACAATAGCTGAGGTCCATGCGAACATGGCCTAAATTTGTGGAAATAGGAACGCGTGAGTAGTTGTGGTCAATGGTGATAATCATGGAGAAGTTTTTGGAGAAGGAATATTGAAATTTTAGAAAAAAATATTTTTTATAATAATTTAACGTAAATACTTAAAATACTTTTTATACAAAATAAAAAAAATAAAAAAAATATTCTTATTAGTCCAATATTTTAAAGTAGTACTTTGCAAATTTAGAAAAAAAATTTCAAGGTAAACTAAATTGTAAGGATGAAATTTGTAGTTCAAAATCTTTAAATAAAATAGTAGGCAATAGTATATATATATATATATATATATATATATATATATATATATATATATATATATATATATTTCTTTTCACAAACATTTTTATAATATAATCAAATTATTTTATGCAATTCAAATTTGAAAATAGTATTGCCACTAATAATACCAATGGCAAATACCCATACCCATATACACTCATAAACTAAATTATTAAAAACTTCCGTTAATAATAACAATAATAATAAACATAATGATAATAGTAATCCTAATAATATGTAAAATAATAATAACAATCATAATATAATAATAATAATAATAATAATAATATAATGATAATAAATATCATAATAATATGTATAGTAATAAAACAATAATAATTATAATAATAATAATAATAATAATGAATATAATAATACAAAATCAATTTAGTAAATAACAGTAATGTTATTAATAATAATAATATTGATAATAAAAACATTAATACTAAAACCTATATTTCCTTTAACCCACCCCCAACTTTTGTAAACAGAGAGAGAGAGTGAGTGAAAAAGAATCGAGAAAGGGGGTTTACTCACCGCGGCGGTCGGCGTGTCGTCGGCGAGCGCGGCGGGCGTCGGCCAAGGCGGAGGAACGTCGGAGGAGCGGAGGTCACAGAGGAGAAGGGGCGCCGGATCTGGGGGCTGCCCGGTGGCGCGGCGCGGCGGACATCTGCGCGAGGAGGGCGTGCCGGCCGGGTTCAGGTGCTGTGGTGGTGGCGCCGGCGGCCATCCGTGGGGCGCGGCCGGGCGCTGCCCACGGAGGAGCACCGGTGGTCGATCGGCGCCAGGAGAGGCGGGAGACTCGAGCTCTCCGGAGGGAGCTCCATGGGTTGGAGGCGGCCACACGGTGGATGATGAAGAAACGGCGGCGCTGGCTTGGCGCTGTGCCGCGACGGAGAGGAAGTCGGAGGGTGGTGAACGCGGCGCACGGTCCACCTGAGAAGATGGCGGCGGAGCAGTCGTGTGGTGGCCGGAGCTGGCGCGGTCCACCTGGGAAGATGGCGGCGGAGCAGGATGGGGAAAGCCGGAGTCCGGCGGCGACGGTCCTCTATCAGCGGCGGCGATGCAGCCTAGCACGGTGGCTGGAGAGCAGGGACGCGGGCACGGGGACGGCGGCGACCGCGGATAGGTATGGGTTCTCTGCTCCTTCCTCTATTTGCTGTTGTGTCGATGGTTACACTGATGGTGGTGGGTCGGGAAGTTGGTCGTACCGGGAAGAAAAAATTTGGCGGTGGTCGGCCGTACCGGTTGTGGTGGCCGGAGGTGGTAGGTATGTTAGTGATGGCTGTAGATTCGTCCATTGACGGGGATGATGAGGGTGGTGATGGATGGGCTTGTTGTCGTGACAGGGTGGCCGCGGTGGCGGCAATGGTGGTGGTTGTGTGCTGAGTTATCGGGGATGTGGATGATGGTGATGATGACCATGGTGGGGTGTTAGCGGTGGTGTTGGTTGGCCAGGGCGAGCGGAGTCGGGGATGACGATGGCGGTAGAGACGGGACGGTGGTGACGGGGGTTTACTGGTTGTAGATGGTGGTGGTTGTGTCAAAATTAGGATTAGGTTTTGGCGTATCGGGTTGTGTCCTGCGTGACGGGAGTGTAGATGTCCGGGTTGTCGGACACGGAGAAATAGTGTATATGTAATTGTGGAATAAGATGGACGGGAGGGAACACGGACACGGTGCACGGGGTTGAGAATTATTTGTGGAGAAATTTATAAAAGTTGGAGGAGTACCTGCCTATTTATAGGATGTGGGAATTTCAATTGGATAAAGATTGGGATTGTTTAAATTCAAATTAGATAGATTCCCTACTAATTTAAATAATTTAATTCAATCAAATCCAATCTCAATCTAGTTTAAATCCAATAAATCCAATGGATAAATCTTCATCCTTATTTCAAACTATTTAAAATAATTTAAATCAAGATTTTAAATTGCCATAATAATTTCAAAATATGGTTTCCAAAAATACTAATAATAATAAATTTCAAAAATTACATTATTATTTTAAAAAATAAACTAATAAATAATTATGAAACATTTATCTATGACCAAATAATTTTACATAAATATATGCTTCCAAAATAAAATTTTATAAGAATATTATTTATTATTATAACTGTCTAAAAAGACTTCTCATAAATAAATCATGAATTTAGAAATTTTGGTAGCTAAAAATAATTATTATATATATTATTTTGAATTGATACATAATAGAAAAAAAAATTTAAAAGAAATATGTACGCTCGCACATATTTGCACTCGTCGAGCAATTTCGAAAATCAAAATTTCGTGCGTACAATACGACTATGCGACGTACATTACAAAATTTTAAATCAGTACTAAAAATAAAAATACAGTTGAAATTTAGGGGTTTACATCCTGCCCAACTTAAAAGAATTTTGTCCTCGAAATTAAGGATTAGTAGGGGTGAGAAGGTACAAGGGGTATGACAAGTCTTCGGGCGAGGCAAAGAAATAACGCCTTAACATAAACAAGCATTTACTAGGTTACGATGGTAGGTTTAGGATCAAGGGAAAAGACGAATAGTTTTAGGATGAGGATATAGCCACTTTAAGAGGTAATGGTCCTATTCGGTAGGAAGGCTAGAGGAAGTTCCAGTATACCGCCTTCGTTATTCTCAAGATGGGTGGAGGCGAAAACAATAGAGAGTTCAAAAGACGATATTATCGAATACGAAAACGTGGTTCAAAGACGACCAAATAATTTCAAAAGAATTTTCAAGGCAGTTGTGGATGAAATTCTAAGGAGAAAGTTCAACTACATCCATCCACGTAGTTTGATATATGAAAAAAAACGAACCAAAGTGCAATAGGTTGATCAGACCATCATGCACCGGTTCTGATTTGACAGTATGTTAGTAGGAGCGACCCAATAAGATACGTCATGATCAAGCTTGATAAGAAAATAAGCTTGCAAAATTTATGCTAAGTTAGCAAAAATAGTCAAAGTATAAGTAAGGAACCACGATAAAGGAGAATTAAATAGTCCTAGGTTTTAAAATCAAGTCTTGTCCAAGTCCTTGGTTGGCTAGACGGGTTAGGTCCTCTAGATTCTAGGATCTAAATAAGCTTGCTAATATAAGTCACTAGGTCAAAGGGGTTGCTAGTTCATAAGGCTAGTTCATAAGGTATTCTACCCAACTTAAAGAATTAAACTAATGGTGTGATAGGTCCAGCAATCAAGATAAAGTGCAAGGTTAAGCATGTAAGGATTTACGTAGAACAAAAATCATATATCGGATTGAAAGAATCGAGTCGAGGTCGAGTCTCATCTCAAGTTAAAAAAAGTATATTGGTTTCACGGTAGGGATTAGAGTCCAGTCATTTTGACCCGAAAGTCGCAATATGAATTAGAGTACAAGGAGACGTGTTTTAGTGGCATGTATATACCTACATGAAGGTGGGCTCGTCTAGGTCTTACATATGAGAGTTGTAGGAAGGAAAAGTCTAGTGTTGTGCTCCAAATATCAAAGTCACGATAGGGACACCAAAGAACTTAAAGTAGAAAAGTGGGAGTTAATGAGATAATGATTAACGAACCAAATAAATGACCGAGCTAAAGCATGAAATAAAGATAACTTAGATTCTAACAAACCAAGGTAAAATAAATTAGGAGTACAGTTTCTAGGGTATGATAGCCACTTAGATGGTGTATGATCAAGGAACAATCTAATCATTTCTCAAGTTTCAAATGATTAGATGGTCATGACAAAAGATCTAGGATTGAGGGAAGGTCGAGTAAGTCAAAGGATAGTTCATCGGTTTGGTCGATGACTAACTATATTTGGGTATATACATAGGTGGCATGGCATTCTAATGTACAATACTTCTATCTCACTAGGACATTCCTTGCTTCTTGGTCCTCTACCAATATGATCTAATATAATTTTAAAGTTTTCCTCAAATTTTTCTCAATAAATTTCCAAGATACTCCACCAAGATTTCCAATCATCTTAGGCTGTCAACTCTAATCAAAATTTTAAATTCCTAGTCAATCTCGAAACACCCTTGTATAACGTAAATTGAATAATAACCTCTCTTTTTTTTACCAAAATTTAAATATCCATAATCGAGGCCTTAAACTCAAATTTAAATAACTCTATAATCATAGATCATATGACGTAATTTAATTCAAAAATATTTTACCAAAATTTACAATCATCCTCAAATTTTTGTCAATCATAAATCATAATTCCACATTTAAAATTTTAAGATCCTTTTCCAATTCAAATTTATATCATTCCTAAGATGTATAGCTATAACTCGATAAATCATAAATGCTCAATGACCTTCGCAAATCAAATTAATTTATTTTCTTGATCTAGCTATCCTCTTGTGTATATCGTCTTGTAACAAAATAATTCCAACTACCTTGGAAGTGGTAATATGCTACTATCCAACTTGGGATTAACTAATCCTTAAGTCTTATTTCTAAGAAATAACTGCCTTTATAACTAAAAATAAAATCTCAATGCACATTAATGTCAATGCAATCCATCTAGCCATGTGTTTAACCTATGGGCATATAGTGCAGTCATCTTACTATCCATGTTTAAGCACGAGATGATAGGATGATGGTAGAAAGAGTTTAAGCAAGATGCGAAAATCAAGGGAAGCCACGGGAGTCGGAATATGGAAATCAAGGAAGGTCAAGAAAGGTGATCAAGTATGTGGATGAGATTCCTAGATTCTAATCCTATATTAGGCCCGCTCGATACAATCATGTAACCGAAATGGCAAACTGGACCTGCATGGGCCACCACAAAAACATGTAACGCCCCAGTCCCAAATACTTGAGACTAGATACGTATCATGCCAGCTGTATACATACGAGTAAAATACGACTCGTATATACATAAGCTGTAAATGTTAATCCAAGACAACTAAATCTCATCCACAAAGATAAATAATATATAAAAGCAACTTTTGAGTTTGTCATGTACACCATAGTTGGGCGGAGACAAAGTCCACTACCAACCAAATAAAGATGGAAAAATATATAAGGAAAGCATTTAGCAAGCGAGAGCAATGGCGAGTCCAAGAGCAATCATCACGAAGGAAGGATGGCCTTAGCTAGAGCACCTGTAAGAAAATCACGAAAACACACACCTGGGGAAAAACAAGGTCCTCAAAGGGACGTAACAAGACACATAATATCATGCCGATAACTGAATAAATAAAGCTCAATAGAAAGTATGCATGGTTAAAGGTTCCTAACCATTCTATGTGAATTGCAATTTAGAGGACAACGTTCTACGCAGGGGCTGTCTCCAACATGTAATAAGATTTGCCAACAAGTAGCGCTCATCCGAACACTATCGGCCGGGTAACACGTAGCGCTCGGCCGAGACACTATCTCCAAAATGTGTAAAATAAAAGTAGCCCTACTAGTAGCTGTCCCCTCCTTCAATGATACTATAAGTGTGTCGTAACCATGACACACAAACACATGTCGTTTCCACAACCACGAGTTTATAATAGATAACTTCAAGTCTTCTAAATGCCTCTATTGACAGTTATTCCTACGCATGCGCACGGGTAATCAGCCAACACGCAGGTGACCATACTACATGATACTCACAACTCACACACACACTCGTGTATAATCGTGCCAAGTCAATGAGACACACTAAATTGACGGTAGTCCCTTAACTCTAAGCCAATTTTATAAAAATATAGTAATTTGCATCTACATATAATTAGAAAGAACAACTTGAAAATAAACACAAATGCATGTATTGAACAAGAAATTTAAACAATAAAGGCCAAGGTGTCTTGCCTGGTGTGTCTCCAGGCGTGGTGCGATGATCGAGATGTCATGTTCTGTCCCATAGTCTAGGTCCCATGCGAATATGGCCTAAATTTGTGGAAAATAGGAACGCGAGTAGTTGGTCAATGGTGATAATCATGGAGAAGTTTTTGGAGAAGGAATATAGAAATTTTAGAAAAAAATATTTTTTATAATAATTTAACGTAACTTAAAATACTTTTTATACAAATAAAAAAATAAAAAAAAATATTCTTATTAGTCCATAT
>JANAVB010012000.1:8279606-8366834 GCA_029216955.1 Iris pallida | reverse complement strand
TGGAGTTCAAGAGAAGTGGAAAGTAGCACCAAGCCATGCATATCTTATCAAGAACATGGGTTGATCCACATAAAGAAGATTTCGTCTTAGCATGGACATAAGGTGAAGCATTACGGCACGACCACTACCAACCGTACCGAAGGTTCACACTCAACACTAAAGAATATCTACGTTCATCGGTCGGTGGGTTTGTCAGTTTGGCAGTCGATAAATCTAATAACCAATTCGACGGTGAACGAGATAAAGGCTTCATTTCATATGAGCATGAATATTGTAATGCACGAACATAGAAAAGAAGAGTTGTTGTCTGATTTAGTCCATGTATTGTCTCACTATGCATTGGTGTTGATATTTGATGAGATTGCTCGGGCGAATTCAGTTGGTTTTGATACCGAAGAATATGGCTGTGCACATCGACATTCTCTCGGCCTTCCTTGTGCTCATGAGATCAACGAATATCGACGTCAATGTAGACCTATTCCAGTAGTGGCCTCGTTGATCAACGTTGGAGACAGTTGTCAGTCATGTCTATGGTGGACAATCACGACAATTTCTTTTCCTTGCCAGAAGTTAAACTCCTTCATGCAAGATGGTGTGCTGCACTAGAACCTGAGAGGAAGTCTATTGAACTTAAAATTCAAGAACTTGCCCACCCGGCAAGTAGTCATGTGCATGAGCCATCTATTGTCGTTGCCCCGAAGGTAGACCACCAAGAAGACTTACAAGAACATAGAAGAAGAAGCTTGTAGCTCCCCTTCCCGAAAATTTTAAAATATTTTATTTTTATCTCTTTATTTAAAAGGGATTTTTAGACTTTAAAATAATTATTTAGTTAATTATTATGATAGATAATTTTAGCCATGGTTAGGAATTAGAGTACAAGGTGACTAGAAATTGTGGCACGGATAGTGCAGTGTGTGCTTTGACCTGTGTATTAGCCCTGGTAGGGAAGACCTGTCCATCAGTATGTCCTAACTAGAAAAACCAGGTCAAGTTGCGACTTGACTCCTATAAATAATTTAATCATTTATTATTAAGGTTTATTGACCTGTAGAAGACCGGGTGTGTCACGCCTCGCTCCCGTAGGAGCGATCGTCCTCGCTAAGGCATGAGACCGCACGAGCCTAGATTTCGCTCGTGCAAGGCAGTTTCATAACGGCCGATTACATCGGCGGCGACGGGATCGTCGCACAGAAGTCCCAAGCAATACATAGAACACGCAGCAAAAATTTAGAACGAAACACAAGTTATTCAAATGAAGCTCTTTATTGATATTGAACAATCAGATTACAATAGGCACAAGCCATGATTACAAGTCTCTCATGCTCACTTTTCTCTTATTTTACAAGTCACTCTGCTCTCTCTATCATCTCTTCATTACAACGCTTGAGCCAGCGGCAGCTTCGGAAGGCGACGTCCATACATTATGTCTCGTATAAGTCTTGTCTCCATGCGGCCATACGCTTTGAATCGCCAAGAAACTCCGTGCCTCGACGCATCCAAGCGAGCTCCGCGCCACGAGCTTCTACCTATGCCTGCACATGTAATTATGTGGGTGTCAGTACTCAACTGTACTGGTGGAATGAGCTCCTCGTCCACCCATACAAACCAACACGTTTGATTTACTTTTTGTAACATAGTCCATTCTTATCAATTGTCTTTCTTCTGTCTTAGGATCAGTTTTATGACGGACGTCTTTGCATACTTGTGTCTGGGGACCATCCCGTGCTTGCAACAACAACGTTAACTCATACCTTGCCTCTAGACCCTTCTCGTGCCAACAACTTTGACATATCAAGTCGTGTTTGCCTTTCGGCCATAATCAGGGACGCAACTACATGATAGACTCCATTTCCGTGTGACCGTGCTATCGCACCGATAACATCCTTATCCTTACCTCAAGACCTTATTGTTTGCTTGCAATGTCAACACACCGACTCATACTTGTCTTTCGTGCCAAACTCTAGGACGTAACGACTCGGTCGTGCCATGAACTCAATTCGTGCTTCAATCTCTGAGGCAGCGCCTCCTCGCTTAGTCTTGTCTTACACTTGTGCTGTGACAACGCGGCCGTGCCTCATATTTCGAGGTCGTGTCCAGCAACTCATTTTAGCTTCACACAACTTGCCCTACGGCCCTTCTTGACTTAACTCGCAACAGCTTAAGCCTAACTCATGCAACTCTATGCCAACGACTTAACACTCGATGCCACATCTCGTGCCGAAGCACGCCGCCTTCGTTGTAGCCAAATCTTAGGCCCAGACATTGTGTCTTCTAACTGCATACACATTCACTCAACTCAGTCCAAAGGCACACACGCGAATTGTCGCCCGTACCGACACATCTATATGAATGGTCCTGGCATTGACTAGCCATCGTGGACATAGCCTGGCATTCGGGACCCTTGCACCGCAGGTAGCTATTCCCGATGCAAGTCCCCGACCTACCGGTTGCTTCATACCCAGCTCGGCTATAA
The DNA here is from genome assembly GCA_029216955.1 of Iris pallida. Taxonomy (NCBI): domain Eukaryota; kingdom Viridiplantae; phylum Streptophyta; class Magnoliopsida; order Asparagales; family Iridaceae; genus Iris; species Iris pallida. The sequence goes on along the minus strand of JANAVB010012000.1, from coordinate 8,364,358 downwards.
CCTGTTTCTTTCTAGGCCGAGTCGATCCCATGGCCCAGGGTTGTCGCTCGAAGAAACCATCGCCCTTGTCGACAAGTTGTTCATGACCACGCGCCTACGCTAACTTCTAGACTTAACGTAATGCATGGTCTCATCATCATCACTTAGCTCCTTTGCTTTACTTCTTCCACTTTTTACACTTCCTTGCAGAGCCCAAACCAGGGTTGCCTCGACGACTGAACCATAGTCCCGTCATATTTTCTCTCGTCGACTAACCATCGCTTAGACTTAACATTCTTTGAACTCAGGGAACGGCTACTGCATAGCCTTCCAACTTAACTTGAACATAACGTGTTTCCTTAAGTATCAACAGACTGTGGCTAACTTTCCACTGAACCAACCGTGGCTCGTGCCTTAAACCGACTCGTGTTCTACGCAATGCTATCGCCCAAGTCATACCTCAGATGACGGGCCTTGGGATCGTGGGACTATTTAACTTGACAACCGCAGAATGAGCGGGACAGCACTTGGAATGACTTAGTGTCACGCCCCAGAACCAGAATACTGGAGAGCGGGGGAATGACTCAGCCAGCTACGTATTACGGGTAGATGAATACCGTATAATACGATCAATGCTGTCTAACCAGACGAGGGGGTGCATACTACATGAAAGTCTTACTATGGTCACTTCACATCTATTGTCTCAATCATTCAAACAAAAGCAAAAATAGAGAACATGTAAGATAAAGCAGTAAGGCGTCCAAAACGCTTAGTCAAAATGTTCTTGATATCTGGCTTTACAAAACATAGCCAGATGATGAAGCAAGGTATACACAATTGTTATCAGCTGCAGTCTGACTTAATTACAATTATGCAAAAGTAAGTACAAGACAATCCGACTAACATGTCGGTGCCAAACGGCTAAGTATAAAGTAAATAACAAAACGAGCGTGAAGTAAGGGACCCACTCGAGTCCTCCTGCGATCATTCCCCTAGTATTGACCATCTTGGAGGTAGAAGTAAGCTGGATCCTCGGGGACTGGCTCTAAATCTGGCCATGCAAAACCAGAGAGGTTAGACCTCTAATAGCAAGTGCCACAAGGAAGGACGATATGAAGGATTAAACCAGTAAGTAAGAGAATATAATAATAGATCTCTGCTCTCCACTAGGATTCACATAACATCACGACACTTCGAACCAACCTCCCAACCAAATAAGGACAGGTTGGCCCGTCATGTCCTGACATTCTGATCATCTCAGTTAGGCAACAGAGTAGGTACAGTACACAAACAAATCATCTTGAACGGCCAATCAATTCCTACGGCTTGCTATTGTGAGTCCCAAGTTATCCTGGAATTATGCAAATAGAGATTCCTCAGTTCTTACTATGTGCGAGCAAGGCTAGTCTATCCAGTCAATCAATTGCGCCAATCATGTAATTAGACGAGTCCCAGCGGGACGCCCGTCGTTAATATAGCATGTACAATTTAATAATATAAGCAGATACCGTTCCCTGCCCGTGTGACAGATTTACAGTATCTGTGGGAACCAGCCGGCCTGTCGGGCACTACTAGTCCCAAGAGGGCTGCCATGTAAGAACTCGGGAATCCATTCTCTTCATGCCATCATTATTTTATTTAACTTAAAGCCTCTATGTTAAGCGAAATCTCATGCCGTGGATCATGGTCATTCAAATGAGTACTTTTGTACGGGGTACGATATGCGCAACTCTACAACGATACCCGTGCGGCTATGTTGTAGGTCTTACATAGCGTAATGTAACAATCAAATCTAACCACGGAGTAATCATGCCTTGACCATAAAGTACACATGCTGTTTTGTAAGATAAATAAATAACTAAATAAATAAATAAATAATTTGAAGCCTGCATGTGCCTGTATGCCAATATTCGGGATCGGCTAATCGATTGCAATAGTTCATTACATGAACATGTCTCATTCACAATTCAATAAGACGACCAACCAGTCTCTTAGTTCCAACTAGGAACGCATGATCAATTATTAGTCAATGTCACAATCATTATCAATGGTGACAAGGCATGAAAGTCAATTAGTATTACATGGGGTCGAGTCTATAACTCCTCAGAGTTAAGTTCTAGTCATACTGGGTATCCATAAACCAATCAAGACACAAGGCACATTCTACATAATAATCTGTATTAATGATATTAACATATCATGATTTTATCAAGTTCATGCCAAAAGGCGTAAGGATATAATAGAAGAATTATCATGCCACCATTAAATGAATAAGTTATAGAACAAATAAAAACACCCAGGTCAGAAAGTCATGCCAAGTCACGCTAAGACCAATAAGTCACGCCAACAAGTCTAGTCGGAATGAGCGTGAAAAGTGATTCACGTTGGCACGCACAGTGTGAGCGTGAAGGAAAATTCACGCACGCACAGTACGAGCGTGAAAAGTGAGCGTGGAAAATGAGCGTGGAAAATGGGCGTGAAAAGTAAGCGTGAAAAGTGATAAGAAATTCACGTACGCATGCAAAGATGGTGCATAACTCAAATGTCACGCTGGTACGTAAAGACGTGTGCGTGACTAAAAATTCACGCACGCATGTAAAGATGTGTGCGTGACTAAAAATTCACGCTGCTCGCATGTAAAGATGTGTGCGTGACTAAAAATTCACGCTGGCACGTAAGAACGTGAGCGTGACTAAAAAATACACGCACGCACGTAAGAACGTGAGCGTGACTAAAAATACACGCAGACACGTAAAAACGTGAGCGTGACTAAAAATACACGCAGACACGTAAGAACGTGAGCGTGACTAAAAATACACGCAGACACGTAAGAACGTGTGCGTGACTAAAAACACGCAGACACGTAAGAACGTGAGCGTGACTAAAAATACACACAGACACGTAAGAACATGTGCGTGACTCAGGAACCTTCGTCCCAAGCCAGAAATGAAGTTTCCATGGTTCAGAACCCATGGACAACCGAGAATACACGCCAAGTTTAGAGATCAAAACCCATGAACAACCGAGAACACAAACACTTAGATCTAGGAGAAACAAGCCAACGAAATCAAAAATACTAAGTACAAAACTCTCTCAGGATCGTGAGAGGAAGAATAATGAACCATAAAAATGGTTCTCCAAGCAAGAAGCAAGATTGCACTTGCCTGCTGCTACTGCTGGTAGGTGGAGAAGTGATGAGAGAAGAAGAAGAAGTAATGGTGAAGATGAGAGTTATGAGGAGAGAGAAGAAGATGGGGCTTTAAATAGGAAGGGTGGTGGTAGGTGGGGTTATTGGGTCGGGTTCATACGGATCCAACCAAGGCCAACCCGAAAGCAAAGCAGAGAGGTTAAAAGCAAGAAATAAAAATACAAAAATAAATTACAGGAAATAAAATGCAAAAAATTAATTAACATGAAATTAAAGGAATTTAAATACAGGATAATACATGATAAATACTAAATAAATATACATGTGCACATGTATAAAAATACGCATTCTGGGAACGGGAGTGACATCTCTACCCACCTTAGAAAAATTTCGTCCTCGGAATTTCAAATCAAAGCAGGTAGAAATATCGGAGCTAAACTAATACAAGTAATTCTAGTGAGCAAGCAATCATTTTTACCATATCAAAAGCAAGTACTATATGTAAATTTACCAATCCATGATATCAAGTAGCTCTACCCATAAGGTGACAAGCATGAAGAATCAGGACAATCAAGGTATACAGAAGGAGATATACCTTGTGAGTCAAACAGGTGTGGATACCGTGATCGGATATCATCCTCACGTTCCCACGTTGACTCTCCCAAGGAGTGATGACCCCAAGCAACACGGACAAGACTAATTGTTCGGTTCTTGAGTATCTTCTCTCTTCGGTCCAAAATGGACACAGGCTGTTCCTCGTAAGACAGGTTGGTACCAACAACCAGCTCAGAATGATCGAGGATATGGCTTGGGTCCGATACATACCTATGTAATTGAGATACATAAAATACGTCATGCACCTCTTGTAACGAAGGCGGGAGGGATAAACGATAAGCAACATCGCCTATCCGATCAAGGATAACAAATGGGCCCACGTATCCCGGACTCAATTTCCTGCGAACGTCAAATCTAATGACCCCACGAGTAGGTGAGATCCGCAAGAATACGTGGTCCCCAACAGAGAACTCTAACGGCCTACGATGTTGGTCCGCCCAATGACGATGCCGGTCCTGCGCAACTCGAAGTCGCTCTCTAATTCCCTTAACCACTTCAACTGTCTGAACAATCATTTCTGGGCCTAACATCTTCCTCTCCCCGATATCATCCTATGCAAGCGGCGACCTGCACTTCTTACCATATAATGCTTCAAATGGCGCCATCTGGATACTGTCTTGATAACTATTGTTGTATGAGAACTCGACTAAGTGCAGGTGACTCTCTCAAGACCCTCCAAAATCTAGAGTACAAGCTCGCAACATATCTTCCAAAGTCTGAATCGTTCTTTCTGATTGCCCATCCGTCTGCGGATGGTAAGCCGTGCTAAATCTTAACTTGGTACCCAGACTATGATGTAAGCTCTTCCAAAATATGATATAAAGCGGGTATCTCGATCCGACACAATACTGACAGGGACTCCATGCTGCCTGACTATCTGTTGCATATACAACTCTGCCAACTTTTCTGTAGATTGTCCTACTCTGAAAGGAAGAAAGTGTGCTACCTTCGTAAGTCGGTCTACTATTACCCAAATAGCATCCTTACCACTTGGTGATCTCGGTAAACCGGTCACAAAGTCCATTGTAATATGCTCCTATTTCTATTCCGAAATAGGAAGCGGTTGCAATAACCCAGCTGGCCTCTGCTGTTCTGCCTTCACTTGCTGACATACCAAGCAACGGAAAACAAATCTAGCTATCTCCCTCTTTATTCCGTTCCACCAGAAATGCTGCTTGATATCTTGGTACATCTTGGTCCCTCCAGGATGAATAGAGTACTGAGAACTGTGAGCTTCTGTCATAACCTCCTGTCTGATATCTCCACTAGGCACACATAGACGTAATCCAATCCTAAGTGTACCATCTTCATGAATTTTCATCTCCTTCCTGAGTCCTGACTCACATTCTGCCCTAAGCTTCTGAATCCTTGGGTCTTGTGCCTGAGCTGCCTTGATCCTGCCTACCAAGTCGGATTGAACTTGCAGACTTGTTAGAACTCCTACATCACTAGGAAGTATAACTTCGATGCCCATCTCCTGAAGGTCTTCTAAGATATGCCTCTGTGTTGTCAACATAAATGTGTCGCCTCTCCTGCTAAGAGCGTCTGCTACTACATTAGCCTTGCCTGGATGATACTGAAGCTCCACGTCATAATCCTTAATCAACTCCAACCATCTTCTCTGTCTCATGTTTAGTTCCTTCTGAGTAAAGATGTACTTCAGACTTTTATGGTCTGTGTACATGTCCACTCGGTCACCATATAAGTAATGCCTCCATAGCTTCAAAGCAAATACTACTGCCGCTAACTCCAAATCATGAGTTGGGTAATTCTTCTCGTGGTCCCGAAGCTGCCTAGATGCATATGCTATCACCTTCCCATGCTGCATAAGGACACATCCAAGTCCTTTACCTGACGTATCATAATACTGTAAAACCTCCGGGTCCAACTGGCAATGTAAGAATAGGTGCTGATATCAACTTCTGTTTCAAAGTCTCAAATGATGCCTGATATTCTGCCGACCAAACGAATGGTACATCCTTCCGGGTCAAGCGGGTCATGGGTGCTGAAAGCCTTGCAAAGTCTGACACAAATCTTCTGTAATATCCTGCCAATTCCAAGAAACTTCGCACATCTGCTATGGTCTTGGGTACTGGCCAACTTTTTACTGCTTCTATATTCTTGGGATCTACTGCTACTCCAGCTCCTGATATGATATGACCCAAAAATGAAATATGATCCGACCAAAACTCACACTTACTGAGCTTGGCATACAACTGGTTCTCTTTCAGAACCTGTAACACTTTTCTGAGGTGTTCATGCTCCTCTTCACTAGCAGAGTATACGAGAATGTCGTCGAGAAATACCATGACAAACTGATCTAAGTATGGCATAAAGATGCGATTCATCAAATCCATGAATATTGCTGGAGCATTGGTCAAACCAAACGGCATTACTAAGAACTCATAATGCCCATACTTCGACCTGAACGCTGTCTTGGGAATATCTTCCTTCCGAACCCTCACCTGATGGTACCCTGAACGAAGATCTATTTTGGAGAAAACTCTAGCTTTGCTCAACTGATCAAATAAGTCGTCGATCCTGGGTAATGGGTACTTGTTCTTCACTGTTGCCGCGTTAAGCTTCCTGTAGTCAATGCATAATCTGGATGACCCATCCTTCTTCCCCACAAGTACCACTGGTGCTGTCTATGGTGACACGCTGGCTTGGATAAACTTCTTCTCCTTCAGTTCCTCTATATGCTGATATACCTTGGCCTGCTCTGAATCCGCCATTCTGTAAACTCGATCTGATATCGGTTTAGTTCCTGGTGCTAATTCTATACTGAACTCAATATCTCTGACTGGTGGTAGACCTGGAAGTTCTTCAGAAAATACGTCTAGAAATTCTTTAACTACCTTCGGAATCTGAACTTCTTCCATTGTCGCTATTACTCCATGTTCTTGCTGAGTTGCCTCTGATCTGACTAAGGTGAACCGCTCCATGCCTGGAATATCAAAAGATACACTCCCTCTACGACAATCTATTGTCGCATGACTGTCTTTCAGCCAGTCCATGCCTAAGATAACGTTAAAATTTCCAACAGAAAATTCTATCAACCGGGCGGGTAAGGAATGCCCGCAAACTACAACGCTACATGCTAAAATAACTCTACTAACTCCTACGAGCCTACTACCAGTGAGTATATTCAACCTCCCTGGCAATGCCTCGAACTCCATTCCTAGTCGTGTCGCAAATTGTGCAGATATAAATGAATGGAATACTCCCGAATCAAACAATGCTACTGCGGGATATGAGGCGACGAGAATGTTACCTGCCACAACATCTCCCGATGCCAATGCCTCCTCCAAGGACAGAGTGAATGCTTGCCCTCGACCTCCTTGCTGGTTTCCATGCTGCGGTCTAGCCTGATGCTGCTGCTGGCCCCTTCCTTGATGATGCTGGGGTGGTCTATACTGGTGTTACTGCATCGGTGGCCCCTGCTGCCGAAATATCTGAGCCTGCGGTAGTAACGGACGCTGTGCTAACGGCCTTACTGCCACCGCTGGTCCTCGATACTGGCCTGCCCCTGGTGCTGGTAGAGCAGGAAACTGCTGCACTAGTCCTCCTGACCTCGAATTCATGGGACATATGGTAACCCGATGGTCTGGATTTCCACATATCAGACACAGTCCATTCAATATCCGACACACATCTCTAGTGTGCCCCATCTTCCCACAATAAGTGCAGCCCGCCGGGGTTGCTGGTTCTTTCTTTGTTGCTATTGCTGCTGTCTGGATGGCGGTGCTGGTCCTCGTATCGCCACATCGTGGATACGAATGCCAGTGGAGGGTGCTGTTGTTCGGGGCACTGCTCCCCCTCCTCCTTCAATCTGACTGTGGGATCTCTTCTGACCCTCAGTCCTTACCGCAAGTCTCTGAATGGTGATCTCATGCCTTCGAGTTGCCGTCAATACTTCGTCAAAAGTTTGGTAATTGTGCCCCTCTATCAATTGCAAGAGTTCAAGATGAAACCCTTGCTGAAACCTCATAGCCCTCTGGCGCTCTGTTGCTACCATCTCTGGGGCGAATCTACTCAATCTGCAGAACTCCGCTGCATAAGCATCTACAGTCTTGTCGGCCTGCCTGAGGTTGATAAATTTCTGTTGTAGCTCAAACCGTGCCACAACTCTATAGTACTTGGTCTTGAATCTGGCAGTGAAATCGTCCCAAGCCACAGGACGTCTGATGCCCACTTCCTCTGATTCCCACTAATCACATGCGAGATCCTGAAGTAACAATTTCACTAGATCCACACGTTCTTCTGTCGGCACCTTAGCTGCTGTCAGAATAGCCTCAATATCCTTAAGCCATGCATCTGCTGAGATGGCATCCTCTGTGCCCACAAAACGGCAGAGGTTGTACTTGCAAAACCTGGCTAATGCTCCTGAATCAGTCCTCACTCCTCTTTCCAAAGCCGTCTGTAATCCTTGGTTGAGCAACACATTCTGCTCTTGTAGCTGAGTGTACATGCATTGTTGGGCCAACATCTGATGTTGCTGAGTAGCCATCATTCCTCTCATGATCTCCAGAAGGACTGGTGTGTCCAATTGGATAGGTGGAACTGTTGGTGGTGGTGGAACATCCGGATACTGCGATCCAGCTGCTGGTTCTAATATCACTTCTTCTTGGATAGCCTCCTGAGGTGAGACTGGCCCTTGTTGCTGACCAGCATGGTCAGGTTGCCCATGTTGCCCCTGCTGTTGTCCAGCTCTGACCGATGTGGACGAAGTGCCCCTAAGAAAAGGGACAAGAGAACAATCAAACAACCGGACATGAAGGATCAATGAAGTCAAAGGATACTGGAATGTCAAGCAAGGGTTGAGAATAACGAATCATGAGATCAAGGGGAAAACACGTGTGATTGAGACATCCTATAAATCAAAACACCCCACAAGTCTGAAATCAGACCTGCATGGGCCACCACTAAAACCTTGTCACGCCCTAGAACCAGAATACTGGAGAGCGGAAGAATGACTCAGCCAGCTACGTATTACGGGTAGATGAATACGGTATAATACGATCAATGATGTCTAACCAGACGAGGGGGTACATACTACATGAAAGTCTTACTATGGTCACTTCACATCTATTGTCTCAATCATTCAAACAAGAAGCAAAAAATAGAGAACATGTAAGATAAAGCAGTAAGGTGTCCCAAATGCTTAGTCAAAATGTTCTTGATATCTGGCTTTACAAAACATAGCCAGATGATGAAGCAAGGTATACACAATTGTTATCAGCTGTAGTCTGACTTAATTACAATTATGCAAAAGTAAGTACAAGACAATCCGACTAACATGTCGGTGCCAAACGGCTAAGTATAAAGTAAATAACAAAACGAGCGGTGAAGTAAGGGACCCACTCGAGTCCTCCTGCGATCATTCTCCTAGTATTGACCATCTTGGAGGTAGAAGTAAGCTGGATCCTCGGGGACCGGCTCTAAATCTGGCCATGCAAAACCAGAGAGGTTAGACCTCTAATAGCAAGTACCACAAGGAAGGACGATATGAAGGATTAAACCAGTAAGTAAGATATAATAATAGATCTCTGCTCTCCACTAGGATTCACATAACATCACGACACTTCGAACCAACCTCCCAACCAAACAAGGACAGAAGTTGGCCCGTCATGTCCTGACATTCTGATCATCTCAGTTAGGCAACAGAGTAGGTACAGTACACAAACAAATCATCTTGAACGACCAATCAATTCCTACGGCTTGCTATTGTGAGTCCCAAGTTATCCTAGAATTATGCAAATAGGGATTCCTCAGTTCTTACTATGTACGAGCAAGGCTAGTCTATCCAGTCAATCAATTGCGCCAATCATGTAATTAGACGAGTTCCAGCGGGACGCCCGCCGTTAATATAGCATGTACAATTTAATAATATAAGCAGATACCGTTTCCTGCCCGTGTGATAGATTTACAGTATCTGTGAGAACCAGCCGGCCTGTCGGGCACTACTAGTCCCAAGAGGGCTGCCATGTAAGAACTCGGGAATCCATTCTCTCCATGCCATCATTATTTTATTTAACTTAAAGCCTCTATGTTAAGTAAAATTCCATGCCGTGGATCATGGTCATTCAAATGAGTACTTTTGTACGGGATACGATATGCGCAACTCTACAACGATACCCGTGCGACTATGTTGTAGGTCTTACATAGCGTAATACAACAATCAAATCTAACCACGGAGTAATCATGCCTTGACCATAAAGTACACATGCTGTTTTGTAAGATAAATAAATAACTAAATAAATAATTTGAAGCCTGCATGTGCCTGTATGCCAATATTCGGGATCGGCTAATCGATTGCAATAGTTTATTACATGAACGTGTCTCATTCAATCAATTCAATAAGACGACTAGCCAGTCTCTTAGTTCCAACTAGGAACGCATGATCAATTATTAGTCAATATCACAATCATTATCAATGGTGACAAGGCATGAAAGTCAATTAGTATTACATGGGGTCGAGCCTATAACTCCTCAGAGTTAAGTTCTAGTCATACTGGGTATCCATAAACCAATCAAGACACAAGGCGCATTTCACATAACAATCTGTATTAATGATATTAACATATCATGATTTTATCAAGTTCATGCCAAAAGGCGTAAGGATATAATAGAAGAATTATCATGCCACCATTAAATGAATAAGTTATAGAACAAATAAAAACCCAGGTCAGGAAGTCACGCCAAGTCACGCTAAGACCAATAAGTCACGCCAACAAGTCTAGTCGGAGTGAGCGTAAAAAGTGATTCACGTTGGCACGCACAGTATGAGCGTGAAGGGAAATTTACGCACGCAAAGTGAGAGCGTGAAAAGTGAGCATGGAAAATGAGCATGGAAAATGGGCGTGAAAAGTAAGCGTGAAAAGTGATAATAAATTCATGCATGCATGCAAAGATGGTGCGTAACTCAAATGTCACGCTGGTACGTAAAGACGTGTGCATGACTAAAAATTCACGCACGCATGTAAAGATGTTGCGTGACTAAAAATTCACGCTCGTATGTAAAGATGTGTGCGTGACTAAAAATTCACGCTGGCACGTAAGAACGTGAGCGTGACTGAAAATACACGCACGCACGTAAGAACGTGAGCGTGACTAAAAATACACGCAGACACGTAAGAACGTGAGCGTGACTAAAAATACACGCAGACACGTAAGAACGTGAGCGTGACTAAAAATACACGCAGACACGTAAGAACGTGTGCGTGACTAAAAATACACGCAGACACGTAAGAACGCGAGTGTGACTAAAAATACACGCAGACACGTAAGAACGTGCGTGACTCAGGAACCTTCGTCCCAAGCCAGAAATGAAGTTCCCATGGTTCAGAACCCATGGACAACCGAGAATACACGCCAAGTTTAGAGATCAAAACCCATGAACAACCGAGAACACAAACACTTAGATCTGGGAGAAACAATCCAACGAAATCAAAAATACTAAGAACTAAACTCTCTCAGGATAGTGAGAGGAAGAATAATGAACCATAAAAATGGTTCTCCAAGCAAGCAAGATTGCACTTGCCTGCTGCTACTGCTGGTAGATGGAGAAGTGATGAGAGGAAGAAGAAGAAGTAATGGTGAAGAATGAGAGTTATGAGGAGAGAGAAGGAGATGGGGGCTTTAAATAGGGAGGGTGGTGGTATGTGGGGTTATTGGGTCGGGTTCATACGGATCCAACCAAGGCCAACCCGAAGGCAAAGCAGAGAGTTAAAAGCAAGAAATAAAAATGCAGAAATAAATTGCAGGAAATAAAATGCAGAAAATTAATTAACATAAAATTAAAGAAATTTAAATACAGGATAATACAAGATAAATACTAAATAAATATACATGAATTGCACATGTATAAAAATACGTATTCTGGGAACGGAGAGTGACACTTAGGTCAACCGGCATAACTTTGCCTAACTTACTCAAGCCTACTTAACCCGAGGGACGAGCAAAGGCTATGCCAAGCCTTGTGCTGTGGAACCGTGCACGCTTTATCAAGCGTTTATGCGGACGGCGCCTATGACTTAGGCTAGTTCATAGTTTTGTGTCAAAGACCAACTTTTCTTCTCCCAAGCCACGGGACGAAGGATCGAGTGTCATTTTCAAAGCACGTCGTGCACCAACTCTAAGCCGACCGTGGGACGTTTCTATGTCTAAACTCGATTCGATCCGTCGGGATTATTCCCTTAGCTTTGTGGATTCGTCTCTTTTATTATTAAGCCTACTTGTGCAAGTTAAAAACATGTAATTTATTATATGAAGGCAAAGATGAGGCGAGTTCACCAAAACTATCCCACCTGAGCGAGCGGTCGCCTCGATCGAGCAATGTCTTCACGCAGCCGTTGCAAGGCTAAGTCCGAACGTCGTCAGCGTTTCAATTTCTCCGATTGACTGAGCAGAATGGGGCACTACATCATACACCACTCAGAAAAAGTTTCGACCTCGAAACTTACTGAGTACACTCATCGGCTTATAACTTGATTCAACATCCTACGTTTCTCGCACACGCTACTCCTATGCGTTTCCTCAATCCGAGCCAAGCTCGTTCTATTGCTAACTTAGTCGTAAGGTACACCAACCGATCAACCAACATTCAAACTCGTCTCAATTCAATGATCATCAACATTTCTTCGAAACTCACGATCTCAAAATCCTCACACTTTTCCGTTCCTCAAGTCTCACTTGATTCAATGTATCACTTAGTTGGATCGTGCACATATTCCAGACGTCCCTAAAATACATGCATTTTAGCCAAGCCTCGTGATAGAGAATCCACCATCACCACTCGAGTCGAATCGTACACATATTCGGGCGTCCCTGATATACGTGCATGTCAACCGAGCCTCATGAGTGGTGCTTGCACAATCCTACCACTTTGCACTCGGACGTCTACCTAACCTCTAGGCTAGTCTTTCCGTCAGTACTGGAATCATAGTTCTCAAACAACGCTATCAACACTGACCCCATCCTAAGGTCAAACCAAATCGATGGTACGGAGTTTTCTACCTAAGCTCGCATCACTTCAATTTCTAAACATCGAGCATCGATTCCCTACGCACATCCCAATATTCGTCGCACGGGTCCGAGTCGTTCAGCAAAGCCATCCTACGATAATTTATGTTCAACCAATCCTCGATAAGAATATATCGCTCGTTCATCAAGCCATTTCGTATAGTTTGTCTCTTTGAACACGTTCGACATAATCCGCCTATCAATCCTTCCAAGTCAAGCACGCTACGACACGGTTCATCGCTAATCCATAATTCACATTTTATACTCCCTAGGTCATTCATCCCAATTCACGTAATCGATCACAAGGTCGTCCGACTTAACAATGTGTTGTGCCCCGATCTCACGCGAGTCTGATTATCCATGATGGGCACGAATCACCATGCACGCTACCACGAGATAATCATTCTCATCGGGACGTAACTCTTGTTTTATGTCTAGACTAATTCATTCTCGATGCACGGATTGGACCTACTCAATCCTCAAGTTTCATTCAATCATCAATTATAAGTCCTACAAATCCTCGAGTTCACCTTCGTATCAAGCCAACAAGTTGAGACAATCAAAGTTGTCGCGTCTTGATTTTCTGTGTTCGATCATTCCCGTGACATGAATCACCATGTCAGCGCTTACGCGGAACGATCACCCCAAATCCGACGCAACGCATATGCGAGGCTAGAGTTGCGCTCGCGCAAGACAAGATTGTCGATGTTGTGATTATCTAATCATCAAGACACAATCATTTTCATCCAACATTTACCCCGATCAAAATCCTAGTATAACATTCAACCGAACAATAACACTTGCACGATCGTCATTCGCCAAGTCAGAGTACCCCCGAGTTATCGTATATCGATCTTTGATAAACCTCAATACCATCGACGATATGCATAACCTGACGATCTTCCTTTGCAACCAATTTAGAGTCATACGAATGATGCTATCGTCCGACTGGATAATCTCTTCGACATTCAATTCAAGTTCGATCATTATCCCTCGAATCATTCACAACATCAAATTTCTCAAACCCAAATTTGCGTATTCGTTCATCCCTTTATCTTAAGTCATCGGCCAACGTATTTCCTGAATTCGCATCGTCCTTTTACTAACTCAAATCATCGAACAACATTCAATCCAATCCTTAGAGTCATTCGCGTAACTTCAAAATCAAACCCTTCATGCACGTTATCTACCTGTCGTGCTAACTTTTCGTATATGATTCGTATCAATTTTCTCGATCAAGTCATCCATTCGTACACCCTAACTTTTCTTCGATTCGATTTTATCTACTCGATCATTTTTGCGTTTCATACTCGTGCAATCCACAATCCCGTGCACGTTCCGTGCGCGTCAATCTCTAAGTTGTTCGAATTGACTCATCAAAATCTTCAAGACTACATTTTTGCTCAATCATATTCAATCTAAGTGTAACGCCCCAGTCCCAAATACTTGAGACTAGATACGTATCTGTCACGCTCCAGTACCGGAATACTGAGACGGACTAGGCCAGCTACACCGTATGAGGTATAAACGTCATACGGCGATCGTGGCTGTCGAGAGACTAGGGGGTGCATGCTACAATCAGGTCTTCTATGGTCCCACAGAGCATCTATGTCTCAATCAATCAAAACAAGAAGCAGTAAATAATGATCATATAAGACAAAGCAGTAAGGCGTCCCCGACGCTTCATCAGAATGATTCATGAGTCTAGCTATACAGAATGATGAGCTAGTTCCGAGAGTCAATAGTACATAACTATAGTCAGCTGCAGTCTGATTTAATTACAATTATGTAAAGGAAACTAGTGTCCAGAACTGTCGGCTAAACAAGTGCCGGTGGCTAAACGCCAAGTACAAAATAGAAGATATCAGAGCGGTGAAGAAGAAACCTACTCATGGTCCCTGGCGCCCATACTCCTGGTGTGCACCATTGTTCGGGTGGAAGGCTGGATCCTCTGGAGCTGCTACGAGATCTGGCCAAACAAAACCAGCGGGGTCAGGCCCCGAATAGCAAGTACCACAAGGGAGCACAAAAGAGTGAGATAAATCCAATAAGTTAAATAAGACCTGATTCATGAGTTATAGGCTTATACCATATCATCGAGACAATACGACACCCTTACAACCAAACAAGGACAAACGGTGCCAATATCGTACCGAGATAAGATATATCCTATAACCATGGGCAGGTAAAAGGGCTTCTGATCGCGACTTCGGTCCATAGCCTATCGCAGCACAATAGCCCAACCCAACAACCAAACAAGGACATGGGTTGGACCACGCACCACGATAGTCCATGTTCCTCGGTAGCTAACAGAAGAAAACATATCACAAACAAGTCAGCTTACAATCGGCCAATCAATCCTACGGCTTTCTATGATTTGTCTGGATTATCCCAGTAATGCAATATAGGAATCCTCAGATCGTGTCAACCCAGCAGGGCTAGCCAAACCATATAATATATATATACACATAGCACTTTGATTATGCACCGGTCCCCCGTAAGGCCACGTGCTAAACATATAACACATAGCGCGTAGGAATCGGATATAGTCATCCACTATAGGCGGATGAAATTGTATCCGTGGCGGCCAACCCGACACGTCAGGACAGGACCTGGGGTGGCCAGTATGGCACGATCTCGGGATTCTTCCCACCCAATGCATCTACCAATTGAGTTTCTTAGATTAACCCTATCTTGGTGTTGGAATTGCATGTCGTGGTCACATGGTCATCCTCCTGTATGTCGTACCATAGTACGTGTACCCTAAGTACGAATCCACATCAGCCCGATCTAGATCCATGCCTAGTGTAATGCATTAAACAACAATCATTTTACCACGACACTATTACCGACCAATTACCATGACTGTGCTGGAAGGTACACCTGTATTGACATATAACACGAAGGATCACTTAGCATGTAGAGTCACACCTCAGTGCACTCATTAAATGGTACCGTAGTGCATACTAATATTGTATCTCAATACACACTTAGAATAGGTACCAGCACGTATACAGGTAATCAGGTCAGGAACATGGTCAAGTCAGAAAGTCACTCGGACTCCTCGTGACATAAAAGTCACATATAAATTCAGGTTAAAGTGAGACATGAAGGTCCTTGAAGCCAAGACAAAGATCTACAACTTTCATGTTGGAAGTTAGGAGAAATTCTGGCCACAATTCAGCCAAATAGGACTTAAAATAGCCAAAAAACAGCCAAAATAGGCACTATGTGGCACTATGCAGCACTATGCGACACTATTCAGCATTCTTATGCGGCTAGGCACTATGCAGCATCCTTATGCGGCTCGGCACTATGCGACACTATGCAGCATTCTTATGCGGCTAGGCACTATGCAGCACTATGTATCATCCTCATGCGGCTCGGCACTATGCAGCACTATGCAGCATTCTCATGCGGCTCGGTACTATACAGCACTATGCATCATCCTCATACGGCTCGGCACTATGCAGCACTATGCATCATCCTCATGCGGCTCGGCACTATACGGCACTATGCAGCATCCTCATGCGGCTCGGCACTATGCAGCACTATACAGCATCCTCATGCGGCTCGGCACTATACGGCACTATGCAGTACTATGCATCATCCTCATGCGGCTCGGCACTATGCGGCACTATGCAGCATCCTCATGCGGCTCGGCACTATGCGGTACTATGCAGCACTATGCATCATCCTCATGCGGCTCGGCACTATGCGGCACTATGCAGCATCCTTATGCGGCTCGGCACTATACGGTACTATGCAGCATCCTCATGCGGCTCGGCACTATGCAGCACTATACAGCATCCTCATGCGGCTCGGCACTATGCGGCACTATGCAGCACTATGCATCATCCTCATGCGGCTCGGCACTATGCGGAATCCTTATGCGGCTCGGCACTATTCATCGTCCCTGCCAGAATCAGGACAGATGAACATAAAAGTTTGACCAAAATTGTTTTGGCCATAACTTCCTCAAAACAAGTCGAAATCTAACTTTTCAAAGGTCAAAATTGGATAGAATTGAATTTCCTACAACATAGGACCATTAGTTTTCGAAAACAACCAAGTTTGATAGATCAAAACCATAGAAACCCATAGAACCCTAGTTTTAGAAACTTAGATCTATACCAAACTAGCCATTAAAATCAAAAACTCCAAGAACTAAACTTGTAGAGAATGAAGAGAAGAACAATATAGACAAATAATATCAAAGAAGAATCAAGAAATGAAAATGCAATAATCTCTCCATTTGGTGCAAGATGTACTTGCCTAAAAGTTTGCTTAAGAAAAATAAATGAAAGAGTGAATGAGGAGAGAGAGTGTGGAAGAGAATATATATAGGGGTTGGGTTGACTCAAAGAAACCCTAAGCTTAAGCATGCTCTTAACTATGTGACTAATGACATGTTAATTGCTACATAATACAACTAATTAAATTAATTAAATAAAATCCTAACCACAACACGGTTCAGAAATCTTATCATCGAAACAGTGAACCACGCCTACAACCAGACAAGGACAAGGGGTGGCACACTAATCCGCGACGAGATACTGTTCCATGCCATGGTCAGTTACAAATACAGGATAAATGCAATAAAGATACAGGTGCCAGATACCATATACATAAAAAAATCAAAAATTTACGTATTCCGGGAACGGAGAGTGACATCTCTATCCTCCTTAGAAAAATTCTGTCCTCGGAATTTCGATAAGGCTAGTCGAGCGCGCTCTCAGATCACGAAATACACTCATGACATAATGCAAGCACAATTATCAAACAACACATGACATATGAATAGATTACGAAAGAAAGAACTATTAAGTAAAAGCACAAACGATAATCATACCATAGAAGGAAAGTGATCGGAGACATACGAATAAAATATGCCTCTCAAGTCAGGTAGGAATTCGTCCTCGATGTCCTACACTGACTCCCAAAGTGGACAAGGGTCAACGCTTGTGATAAGTCGGTACCAATGACAAAAATCAAGAACGAGACTCTGCCCAGGACGTACTCTCGTAATCAAGACACATGATGAATATCACGTATCACATGATACGAGAGCAGATGAGTGAGACGAGAAAGTCGCCTTCACTCTTCGAATATAGAACTCAAGGAATTATAATGAATAATACTCAAAACTTACCCAAAATCTGACCGCCTTCAGCCAACCTCTGCTCTAATACTCCAAATTCTTCTTGTCTTTGCCCCTGCTGGACTCTCTGCTGCTGCCTTCCCTGGCCCTGCTGTTGTGGCCTCTGCTGTCCTGCCTGATGTTGCGCTTGTCGGTACATCTGAGCTTGTGTCGGTAATGGACGCTGGGCTAGTGGCCTCACTGCTAGTGCTGGCCCTTGATACGGTGCTACCTCTGGAGCTGGCAACGCCGGAAACCGTTGAGCTGGCCCTCCTGGCCTCTGCATAATAGGACAATTGGCAATCCTATGATCTGGACTGCCATACCTCAAGCATAATCCATTAGCTGAATGACACACATCCCTAGTGTGCCCTCCCTTACCACAGTAAGTGCAACCTACTGGTGCTTCCTGACGCTGCTGCTGGTTCCTCTGTTGCTGCTGTCGAACTGGTACAGTCACAATTGTCGTGACTGGTGCTGCATCACGAATACGGACGCCAGGTGCTGGTGCTGACGTCCGAGGTACTGCTCCTCCCCCACCACTCTGCGTATGAGACCTCTTCTGGCCCCCAGTCCTTGCTGATAACCTTTGAATAGTAAGCTCGTGCCTCCGAGCCGCCGTCAATACTGCATCGAATGTCTGGTAGTCGTGCCCCTCGATCAGCTGCAAAATCTCTAGGTGAAGTCCTTGCTGGAACCTCATTGCTCTATCTGGCTCTGTCGCCACCATCATCCGAGCAAACCTACTTAACCTGCAGAACTCCGCTGCATAACCATCCACTGTCTTACCAGCCTGCTTGAGACTGATAAACCTCTGCTGTAGCTCATATCGTGCTACCACACCAAAGTACTTGGCCTTGAATCTGGTACTGAAGCTATCCCAGGGAACAGGATGCCTCATTCCCACCTCTTCCGATGCCCACCAATCGCGGGCGAGATCCTGAAGTAAAAGTCTAACCTGGTCAACCTTCTCTTCTGCTGGAACCTTTGTTGCAGTCAATATGGCCTCTGTATCCTGAAGCCAAGCATCCGCCGTGATGGCATCCTCCGTGCCGTCAAAATATCTCGGGTTAAGTCGACAAAACCTTTCAGACGCTCCTGAGTCATTCCTGACACTTCTCTCAAAGGCTAATTGTAACCCCTGATTCTGTAGCACATTTTGTTCTTGCTGTCGGGTTTGTTGTTGCTGTTGGGCTGCCGTCTGGCGTTGCTGGGTCTCCAATAACCCTCTAATAATCTGCAACAGTGCCGGCGCATCTAGTGCTACTGGTACTACCGGTATCACTGGAGGTACGGGATCCTCTGGCCTCTGTAGCTCAACTGGCTCATGCTCGGTAACGTTCTCGATGTGAATCTGTCCAGGTAGAGGGGCTACCCCTTGCTGATCTCCAACTGGTCCCTGATCTACTGGATTCTCTTCCATGTCGGCTCCTCCAATAGCCGAGAATGATGTGACCCTAAAGGAAAGGATACAAGGTATCAAAAGACAGGACGGGAAAGAATCGAGGATGACAATCAAGTTAGCAATCAAGGTGGGAGAAAGAGAAAATGAATCAGGAGATCAAAGGGAACATGTTTTGATTGAGACTCCTATAATCGCAACACCCCACAAGTCTGAAAAACAGACCTTGCATGGGCCACCACTAAAACCTTGTCACGCTCCAGTACCGGAATACTGAGACGGACTAGGCCAGCTACACCGTATGAGGTATATAAACGTCATACGGCGATCGTGGCTGTCGAGAGACTAGGGGGTGCATGCTACAATCAGGTCTCCTATGGTCCCACAGAGCATCTATGTCTCAATCAATCAAAATAAGAAGCAGTAAATAATGATCATATAAGACAAAGCAGTAAGGCGTCCCCGACGCTTTATCAGAATGATTCATGAGTCTAGCTATACAGAATGATGAGCTAGTTCCGAGAGTCAATAGTACATAACTATAGTCAGCTGCAGTCTGATTTAATTACAATTATGTAAAGGAAACTAGTGTCCAGAACTGCCGGCTAAACAAGTGCCGGTGGCTAAACGCCAAGTACAAAATAGAAGATATCAGAGCGGTGAAGAAGAAACCCACTCATGGTCCCTGGCGTCCATACTCCTGGTGTGCACCATTGTTCGGGTGGAAGGCTGGATCCTCTGGAGCTGCTACGAGATCTGGCCAAACAAAACCAGCGGGGTCAGGCCCCGAATAGCAAGTACCACAAGGGAGCACAAAAGAGTGAGATAAATCCAATAAGTTAAATAAGACCTGATTCATGAGTTATAGGCTTATACCATATCATCGAGACAATACGACACCCTTACAACCAAACAAGGACAAACGGTGCCAATATCGTACCGAGATAAGATATATCCTATAACCATGGGCAGGTAAAAGGGCTTCTGATCGCGACTTCGGTCCATAGCCTATCGCAGCACAATAGCCCAACCCAACAACCAAACAAGGACATGGGTTGGACCACGCACCACGATAGTCCATGTTCCTCGGTAGCTAACAGAAGAAAACATATCACAAACAAGTCAGCTTACAATCGGCCAATCAATCCTACGGCTTTCTATGATTTGTCTGGATTATCCCAGTAATGCAATATAGGAATCCTCAGATCGTGTCAACCCAGCAGGGCTAGCCAAACCATATAATATACATATACACATAGCACTTTGATTATGCACCGGTCCCCCGTAAGGCCACCGTGCTAAAACATATAACACATAGCACGTAGGAATCGGATATAGTCATCCACTATAGGCGGATGAAATTGTATCCGTGGCGGCCAACCCGACACGTCAGGACAGGACCTGGGGTGGCCAGTATGGCACGATCTCGGGATTCTTCCCACCCAATGCATCTACCAATTGAGTTTCTTATATTAACCCTATCTTGGTGTTGGAATTGCATGTCGTGGTCACATGGTCATCCTCCTGTATGTCGTACCATAGTACGTGTACCCTAAGTACGAATCCACATCAGCCCGATCTAGATCCATGCCTAGTGTAATACATTAAACAACAATCATTTTACCACGACACTATTACCGACCAATTACCATGACTGTGCTGGAAGGTACACCTGTATTGACATATAACACGAAGGATCACTTAGCATGTAGAGTCACACCTCAGTGCACTCATTAAATGGCACCGTAGTGCATACTAATATTGTATCTCAATACACACTTAGAATAGGTACCAGCACGTATACAGGTAATCAGGTCAGGAACATGGTCAAGTCAGAAAGTCACTCGGACTCCTCGTGACATAAAAGTCACATATAAATTCAGGTTAAAGTGAGACATGAAGGTCCTTGAAGCCAAGACAAAGATCTACAACTTTCATGTTGGAAGTTAGGAGAAATTCTGGCCACAATTCAGCCAAATAGGACTTAAAATAGCCAAAAACAGCCAAAATAGGCACTATGCGGCACTATGCAGCATTATGCGGCACTATTCAGCATTCTTATGCGGCTAGGCACTATGCAGCATCCTTATGCGGCTCGGCACTATGCGACACTATGTAGCATTCTTATGCGGCTAGGCACTATGCAGCACTATGTATCATCCTCATGCGGCTCGGCACTATGCAGCACTATGCAGCATCCTCATGCGGCTCGGTACTATACAGCACTATGCATCATCCTCATACGGCTCGGCACTATGCGGCACTATGCAGCACTATGCATCATCCTCATGCGGCTCGGCACTATACGGCACTATGCAGCATCCTCATGCGGCTCGGCACTATGCAACACTATACAGCATCCTCATACGGTTCGGCACTATACGGCACTATGCAGCACTATACATCATCCTCATGCGGCTCGGCACTATGCAGCACTATGCAGCATCCTCATGCGGCTCGGCACTATGTGGCACTATGCAGCACTATGCATCATCCTCATGCGGCTCGGCACTATACGGCACTATGCAGCATCCTCATGCGGCTCGGTACTATACGGCACTATGCAGCATCCTCATGCGGCTCGGCACTATGTAGCACTATACAGCATCCTCATGCGGCTCGGCACTATGCGGCACTATGCAGCACTGTGCATCATTCTCATACGGCTCGGCACTATGCAGAATCCTTATACGGCTCGGCACTATTCATCGTCCCTGCCAGAATCAGGACAGATGAACATAGAAGTTTGACCAAAATTGTTTTGGCCATAACTTTCTCAAAACAAGTCGAAATCTAACTTTTCAAAGGTCAAAATTGGATAGAATTGAATTTTCTACAACATAGGACCATTAGTTTTCGAAAACAACCAAGTTTGATAGATCAAAACCATAGAAACCCATAGAACCCTAGTTTTAGAAACTTAGATCTACACCAAACTAGCCATTAAAATCAAAAACTCCAAGAACTAAACTTGTAGAGAATGAAGAGAAGAACAATATAGACAAATAATATCAAAAAAGAATCAAGAAATGAAAATGCAATAATCTCTCCATTTGGTGCAAGATGTACTTGCCTAAAAGTTTGCTTAAGAAAAATAAATGAAAGAGTGAATGAGGAGAGAGAGTGTGGAAGAGAATATATATAGGGGTTGGGTTGACTCAAAGAAACCCTAAGCTTAAGCATGCTCTTAACCATGTGACTAATGACATGTTAATTGCTACATAATACAACTAATTAAATTAATTAAATAAAATCCTAACCACAACACGGTTCAGAAATCTTATCATCGAAACAGTGAACCACGCCTACAACCAGACAAGGACAAGGGGTGGCACACTAATCTGCGACGAGATACTGTTCCATGCCATGGTCAGTTACAAATACAGGATAAATGCAATAAAGATACAGGTGCCAGATACCATATACATAAAAAAAATCAAAAATTTACGTATTCCGGGAACGGAGAGTGACAGTATCATGCCAGCTGTATACATACGAGTAAATATACGACTCGTATATATACATAAGCTGTAAATGTAGTAATCCAAGACAACTAAATCTCATCCACAAAGATAAATAATAATATAAAAGCAACTTTTGAGTTTGTCATGTACACCATAGTTGGGCGGAGACAAAGTCCACTACCAACCAAATTAAAGATGGAAAAATATATAAGGAAAGCATTTAGCAAGTGAGAGCAATGGCGAGTCCAAGAGCAATCATCACGAAGGAAGGAATGGCCTTAGCTAGAGCACCTATAAGAAATCACGAAAACACACACCTGGGGAAAAACAAGGTCCTCAGAGGGACGTAACAAGACACATAATATCATACCGATAAACTGAATAAATAAAGCTCAATAGAAAAGTATGCATGGTTAAAGGTTCCTAACCATTCTATGTGAATTGCAATTTAGAGGACAACGTTCTACGCAGGGGCTGTCTCAAGCATGTAATAAAGAGTGGCCAACAAGTAGCGCTCATCCGAGACACTATCGGCCGGGTAACACGTAGCGCTCGTCCGAGACACTATCTCCCAAATGTGTAAAATAAAAGTAGCCCCTACGCTAGTAGCTGTCCCCTCCCCCCAATGATACTATAAGTGTGTCGTAACCATGACACACAAACACATGTCGTTTCCACAACACGAGTTTATAATAGATAACTGTCAAGTCTTCTAACATGCCTCTATTGACAGTTATTCCTACGCATGCGCACGGGTGATCAGCCAACACGCAGGTGACCACTACATGATACTCACAACTCTCACACACAACTCGTGTACAATCGTGCCAAGTCAATAAGACACACTAAATTTGACGGTAGTCCCTTAACTCTAAGCCAATTTTATAAAATATAGTAATTTGCATCTACAAATAATTTAGAAAGAACAACTTGAAAATAAACACAACATGCATGGTATTGAGCAGGAAATTTAAATAGTAAAGGCAAGGTGTCTTGCCTGGTGTGTCTCCAGGCGTGGTGCGATGATCGAGATGTCATGTTCTGTACAATAGCTGAGGTCCATGCGAACATGGCCTAAATTTGTGGAAAATAGGAACGCGTGAGTAGTTGTGGTCAATGGTGATAATCATGGAGAAGTTTTTGGAGAAGGAATATTGAAATTTTAGAAAAAAATATTTTTTATAATAATTTAACGTAAATACTTAAAAATACTTTTTATACAAAATAAAAAAAATAAAAAAAATATTCTTATTAGTCCAATATTTTAAAGTAGTACTTTGCAAATTTAGAAAAAAAATTTCAAGGTAAACTAAATTGTAAGGATGAAATTTGTAGTTCAAAATCTTTAAATAAAATAGTAGGCAATAGTATATATATATATATATATATATATATATATATATATATATATATATATATATATATTTCTTTTCACAAACATTTTTATAATATAATCAAATTATTTTATGCAATTCAAATTTTGAAAATAGTATTGCCACTAATAATACCAATGGCAAATACCCATACCCATATACACTCATAAACTAAATTATTAAAAACTTCCGTTAATAATAACAATAATAATAAACATAATGATAATAGTAATCCTAATAATATGTAAAATAATAATAACAATCATAATAATAATAATAATAATAATAATAATAAATATAATGATAATAAATATCATAATAATATGTATAGTAATAAAACAATAATAATTATAATAATAATAATAATAATAATAGTAATGATAATAATAATAACAAAATCAATTTAGTAAATAACAGTAATGTTATTAATAATAATAATATTGATAATAAAAACATTAATACTAAAACCTATATTTCCTTTAACCCACCCCCAACTTTTGTAAACAGAGAGAGAGAGTGAGTGAAAAAGAATCGAGAAAGGGGGTTTACTCACCGCGGCGGTCGGCGTGTCGTCGGCGAGCGCGGCGGGCGTCGGCCAAGGCGGAGGAACGTCGGAGGAGAGCGGAGGTCACAGAGGAGAAGGGGCGCCGGATCTGGGGGCTGCCCGGTGGCGCGGCGCGGCGGGACATCTGCGCGAGGAGGGCGTGCCGGCCGGGTTCAGGTGCTGTGGTGGTGGCGCCGGCGGCCATCCGTGGGGCGCGGCCGGGCGCTGCCCACGGAGGAGCACCGGTGGTCGATCGGCGCCAGGAGAGGCGGGAGACTCGAGCTCTCCGGAGGGAGCTCCATGGGTTGGAGGCGGCCACACGGTGGATGAAGGGAAACGGCGGCGCTGGCTTGGCGCTGTGCCGCGACGGAGAGGAAGTCGGAGGGTGGTGAACGCGGCGGCACGGTCCACCTGAGAAGATGGCGGCGGAGCAGTCGTGTGGTGGCCGGAGCTGGCGCGGTCCACCTGGGAAGATGGCGGCGGAGCAGGATGGGGAAAGCCGGAGTCCGGCGGCGACGGTCCTCTATCAGCGGCGGCGATGCAGCCTAGCACGGTGGCTGGAGAGCAGGGACGCGGGCACGGGGACGGCGGCGACCGCGGATAGGTATGGGTTCTGCTACTCCTTCCTCTATTTGCTGTTGTGTCGATGGTTACACTGATGGTGGTGGGTCGGGAAGTTGGTCGTACCGGGAGGAGAAAAAAGTTTGGCGGTGGTCGGCCGTACCGGTTGTGGTGGCCGGAGGTGGTAGGTATGTTAGTGATGGCTGTAGATTCGTCCATTGACGGGGATGATGAGGGTGGTGATGGATGGGCTTGTTGTCGTGACAGGGTGGCCGCGGTGGCGGCAATGGTGGTGGTTGTGTGCTGAGTTATCGGGGATGTGGATGATGGTGATGATGACCATGGTGGGGTGTTAGCGGTGGTGTTGGTTGGCCAGGGCGAGCGGAGTCGGGGATGACGATGGCGGTAGAGACGGGACGGTGGTGACGGGGGTTTACTGGTTGTAGATGGTGGTGGTTGTGTCAAAATTAGGATTAGGTTTTGGCGTATCGGGTTGTGTCCTGCGTGACACGGGAGTGTAGATGTCCGGGGTTGTCGGACACGGAGAAATAGTGTATATGTAATTGTGGAATAAGATGGACGGGAGGGAACACGGACACGGTGCACGGGGTTGAGAATTATTTGTGGAGAAATTTATAAAAGTTGGAGGAGTACCTGCCTATTTATAGGATGTGGGAATTTTCAATTGGATAAAGATTGGGATTGTTTAAATTCAAATTAGATAGATTCCCTACTAATTTAAATAATTTAATTCAATCAAATCCAATCTCAATCTAGTTTAAATCCAAATAAATCCAATGGATAAATCTTCATCCTTATTTCAAACTATTTAAAATAATTTAAATCAAGATTTTAAATTGCCATAATAATTTCAAAATATGGTTTCCAAAAATACTAATAATAATAAAATTTCAAAAATTACATTATTATTTTAAAAAATAAACTAATAAATAATTATGAAACATTTATCTATGACCAAATAATATTTACATAAATATATGCTTCCAAAATAAAATTTTATAAGAATATTATTTATTATTATAACTGTCTAAAAAGACTTCTCATAAATAAATCATGAATTTAGAAATTTTGGTAGCTAAAAATAATTATTATATATATTATTTTGAATTGATACATAATAGAAAAAAAAAATTTAAAAGAAATATGTACGCTCGCACATATTTGCACTCGTCGAGCAATTTCGAAAATCAAAATTTCGTGCGTACAATACGACTATGCGACGTACATTACAAAATTTTAAATCAGTACTAAAAATAAAAAATACAGTTGAAATTTAGGGGTTTTACATCCTGCCCAACTTAAAAGAATTTTGTCCTCGAAATTAAGGATTAGTAGGGGGTGAGAAGGTACAAGGGGTATGACAAGTCTTCGGGCGAGGCAAAGAAATAACGCCTTAACATAAACAAGCATTTACTAGGTTACGATGGTAGGTTTAGGATCAAGGGAAAAGACGAATAGTTTTAGGATGAGGATATAGCCACTTTAAGAGGTAATGGTCCTATTCGGTAGGAAGGCTAGAGGAAGTTCCAGTATACCGCCTTCGTTATTCTCAAGATGGGTGGAGGCGAAAACAATAGAGAGTTCAAAAGACGATATTATCGAATACGAAAACGTGGTTCAAAGACGACCAAATAATTTCAAAAGAATTTTCAAGGCAGTTGTGGATGAAATTCTAAGGAGAAAGTTCAACTACATCCATCCACGTAGTTTGATATATGAAAAAAAAAGCGAACCAAAGTGCAATAGGTTGATCAGACCATCATGCACCGGTTCTGATTTGACAGTATGTTAGTAGGAGCGACCCAATAAGATACGTCATGATCAAGCTTGATAAGAAAATAAGCTTGCAAAATTTATGCTAAGTTAGCAAAAATAGTCAAAGTATAAGTAAGGAACCACGATAAAGGAGAATTAAATAGTCCTAGGTTTTAAAATCAAGTCTTGTCCAAGTCCTTGGTTGGCTAGACGGGTTAGGTCCTCTAGATTCTAGGATCTAAATAAGCTTGCTAATATAAGTCACTAGGTCAAAGGGGTTGCTAGTTCATAAGGCTAGTTCATAAGGTATTCTACCCAACTTAAAGAATTAAACTAATGGTGTGATAGGTCCAGCAATCAAGATAAAGTGCAAGGTTAAGCATGTAAGGATTTACGTAGAACAAAAATCATATATCGGATTGAAAGAATCGAGTCGAGGTCGAGTCTCATCTCAAGTTAAAAAAAGTATATTGGTTTCACGGTAGGGATTAGAGTCCAGTCATTTTGACCCGAAAGTCGCAATATGAAATTAGAGTACAAGGAGACGTGTTTTAGTGGCATGTGATATACCTACATGAAGGTGGGCTCGTCTAGGTCTTACATATGAGAGTTGTAGGAAGGAAAAGTCTAGTGTTGTGCTCCAAATATCAAAGTCACGATAGGGACACCAAAGAACTTAAAGTAGAAAAGTGGGAGTTAATGAGATAATGATTAACGAACCAAATAAATGACCGAGCTAAAGCATGAAATAAAGATAACTTAGATTCTAACAAACCAAGGTAAAATAAATTAGGAGTACAGTTTCTAGGGATATGATAGCCACTTAGATGGTGTATGATCAAGGAACAATCTAATCATTTCTCAAGTTTCAAATGATTAGATGGTCATGACAAAAGATCTAGGATTGAGGGAAGGTCGAGTAAGTCAAAGGATATGTTCATCGGTTTGGTCGATGACTAACTATATTTGGGTATATAATCATAGGTGGCATGGCATTCTAATGTACAATACTTCTATCTCACTAGGATGACATTCCTTGCTTCTTGGTCCTCTACCAATATGATCTAATATAATTTTAAAGTTTTCCTCAAATTTTTCTCAATAAATTTCCAAGATACTCCACCAAGATTTCCAATCATCTTAGGCTGTCAACTCTAATCAAAATTTTAAATTCCTAGTCAATCTCGAAACAACCCTTGTATAACGTAAATTGAATAATAACCTCTCTTTTTTTTTACCAAAATTTAAATATCCATAATCGAGGCCTTAAACTCAAAATTTAAATAACTCTATAATCATAGATCATATGACGTAATTTAATTCAAAAATATTTTACCAAAATTTACAATCATCCTCAAATTTTGTCAATCATAAATCATAATTCCACATTTAAAATTTTAAGATCCTTTTCCAATTCAAATTTATATCATTCCTAAGATGTATAGCTATAACTCGATAAATCATAAATGCTCAATGACCTTCGCAAATCAAATTAATTTATTTTCTTGATCTAGCTATCCTCTTGTGTATATCGTCTTGTAACAAAATAAATTCCAACTACCTTGGAAGTGGTAATATGCTACTATCCAACTTGGGATTAACTAATCCTTAATGTCTTATTTCTAAGAAAATAACTGCCTTTATAACTAAAAATAAAATCTCAATGCACATTAATTGTCAATGCAATCCATCTAGCCATGTGTTTAACCTATGGGCATATACTAGTGCAGTCATCTTACTATCCATGTTTAAGCACGAGATGATAGGATGATGGTAGAAAGAGTTTAAGCAAGATGCGAAAATCAAGGGAAGCCACGGGAGTCGGAATATGGAAATCAAGGAAGGTCAAGAAAGGTGATCAAGTATGTGGATGAGATTCCTAGATTCTAATCCTATATTGTAGGCCCGCTCGATACAATCATGTAACCGAAATGGCAAACTGGACCTGCATGGGCCACCACAAAAACATGTAACGCCCCAGTCCCAAATACTTGAGACTAGATACGTATCATGCCAGCTGTATACATACGAGTAAATATACGACTCGTATATATACATAAGCTGTAAATGTAGTAATCCAAGACAACTAAATCTCATCCACAAAGATAAATAATAATATAAAAGCAACTTTTGAGTTTGTCATGTACACCATAGTTGGGCGGAGACAAAGTCCACTACCAACCAAATTAAAGATGGAAAAATATATAAGGAAAGCATTTAGCAAGCGAGAGCAATGGCGAGTCCAAGAGCAATCATCACGAAGGAAGGAATGGCCTTAGCTAGAGCACCTGTAAGAAATCACGAAAACACACACCTGGGGAAAAACAAGGTCCTCAAAGGGACGTAACAAGACACATAATATCATGCCGATAAACTGAATAAATAAAGCTCAATAGAAAAGTATGCATGGTTAAAGGTTCCTAACCATTCTATGTGAATTGCAATTTAGAGGACAACGTTCTACGCAGGGGCTGTCTCAAGCATGTAATAAAGAGTTGCCAACAAGTAGCGCTCATCCGAGACACTATCGGCCGGGTAACACGTAGCGCTCGGCCGAGACACTATCTCCAAATGTGTAAAATAAAAGTAGCCCCTACACTAGTAGCTGTCCCCTCCTTCCAATGATACTATAAGTGTGTCGTAACCATGACACACAAACACATGTCGTTTCCACAACACGAGTTTATAATAGATAACTGTCAAGTCTTCTAACATGCCTCTATTGACAGTTATTCCTACGCATGCGCACGGGTAATCAGCCAACACGCAGGTGACCACTACATGATACTCACAACTTTCACACACAACTCGTGTATAATCGTGCCAAGTCAATGAGACACACTAAATTTGACGGTAGTCCCTTAACTCTAAGCCAATTTTATAAAATATAGTAATTTGCATCTACATATAATTTAGAAAGAACAACTTGAAAATAAACACAACATGCATGGTATTGAACAAGAAATTTAAACAATAAAGGCAAGGTGTCTTGCCTGGTGTGTCTCCAGGCGTGGTGCGATGATCGAGATGTCATGTTCTGTCCAATAGCTGAGGTCCATGCGAATATGGCCTAAATTTGTGGAAAATAGGAACGCGTGAGTAGTTGTGGTCAATGGTGATAATCATGGAGAAGTTTTTGGAGAAGGAATATAGAAATTTTAGAAAAAAATATTTTTTATAATAATTTAACGTAAATACTTAAAAATACTTTTTATACAAAATAAAAAAATAAAAAAAAATATTCTTATTAGTCCAATATTTTAAAGTAGTACTTTGCAAATTTAGAAAAATTTTCTCAAGGTAAACTAAATTATAAGGATGAAATTTGTAGTTCAAAATCTTTAAATAAAATTGTAGGCAATAGTATATATATATATATATATATATATATATATATATATATATATATATATATATATATATATATATATAAAATATATATATATATATATATATATATATATATATTTCTTTTCACAAACATTTTATAATATAATCAAATTATTTTATGCAATTCAAATTTTGAAAATAGTATTGCCACTAATAATACCAATGGCAAATACCCATACCCATATACACTCATAAACTAAATTATTAAAAACTTCCGTTAATAATAACAATAATAATAAACATAATGATAATAGTAATCCTAATAATATGTAAAATAATAATAACAATAATAATAATAATAATAATAATAATAATCATCATAATAAATATAATGATAATAAATATCATAATAATATGTATAGTAATAAAATAATAATAATAATAATAATAATAATAATAATAGTAATGATAATAATAATAACAAAATCAATTTAGTAAATAACAGTAATGTTATTAATAATAATAATATTGATAATAAAAAAATTAATACTAAAACCTATATTTCCTTTAACCCACCCCCAACTTTTGTAAACAGAGAGAGAGAGAGTGAGTGCAAAAGAATCGGGAAAGGGGGTTTACTCACCGCGGCGGTCGGCATGTCGCCGGCGAGCGCGGCGGGCGTCGGCCAAGGCGGAGGAACGTCGGAGGAGAGCGGAGGTCACAGAGGAGAAGGGGCACCGGATCTGGGGGCTGCCCGATGGCGCGGCGCGGCGGAACATCTGCGCGAGGAGGGCGTGCCGGTCGGGTTCAGGTTCTGTGGTGGTGGCGTCGGCGGCCATCCGTGGGGCGCGGCCGGGCGCTGCCCACGGAGGAGCACCGGTGGTCGATCGGCGCCAGGAGAGGCGGGAGACTCGAGCTCTCCGGAGGGAGCTCTATGGGTTGGAGGCGGCCACACGGTAGATGAAGGGAAACGGCGGCGCTGGCTTGGTGCTGTGCTGCGACGGAGAGGAAGTCGAAGGGTGGTGAACGCGACGGCGCGGTCCACCTGAGAAGATGGCGGCGGAGCAGTCGTGTGGTGGCCGGAGCTGGCGCGGTCCACTTGGGAAGATGGCGACGGAGCAGGATGGGGAAAGCCGGAGTCCGGCGGCGACGATCCTCCATCGGCGGCGGCGATGCAGCCTAGCACGGTGGCCGGAGAGCAGGGACGCGGGCACGGGGACGGCGGCGACCGCGGATAGGTATGGGTTCTGCTACTCCTTCCTCTATTTGCTGTTGTGTCGATGGTTACACTGATGGTGGTGGGTCGGGAAGTTGGTCGTACCGGGAGGAGAAAAAAGTTTGGCGGTGGTCGGCCGTACCGGTTGTGGTGGCCGGAGGTGGTAGGTATGTTAGTGATGGCTGTGGATTCGTCCATTGACGGGGATGATGAGGGTGGTGATGGATGGGCTTGTGGTCGTGACAAGGTGGCCACGGTGGCGGCAATGGTGGTGGTTGTGTGCTGAGTTATCGGGGATGTAGATGATGGTGATGATGACCATGGTGGGGTGTTAGCGGTGGTGTTGGTTGGCCAGGGCGAGCGGAGTCGGGGATGACGATGGCTGTAGAGACGGGACGGTGGTGACGGGGGTTTACTGGTTGTAGATGGTGGTGGTTGTGTCAAAATTAGGATTAGGTTTTGGCGTGTCGGGTTGTGTCCTGCGTGACACGGGAGTGTAGATGTCCGGGGTTGTCGGACACGGAGAAATAGTGTATATGTAATTGTGGAATAAGATGGACGGGAGGGAACACGGACACGGTGCACGGGGTTGAGAATTATTTGTAGAGAAATTTATAAAAGTTGGAGGAGTACCTACCTATTTATAGGATGTGGGAATTCCCAATTGGATAAAGATTGGGATTGTTTAAATCCCAATTAGATAGATTCCCTACTAATTTAAATAATTTAATTCAATCAAATCTAATCTCAATCTAGTTTAAATCCAAATAAATCCAATGGATAAATCTTCATCCTTATTTCAAACTATTTAAAATAATTTAAATCGAGATTTTAAATTGCCATAATAATTTCAAAATATGGTTTCCAAAAATACTAATAATAATAAAATTTCAAAAATTACATTATTATTTTAAAAAATAAATTAATAAATAATTATGAAACATTTATCTATGACCAAATAATATTTACATAAATATATGCTTCCAAAATAAAATTTTATAAGAATATTATTTATTATTATAACTGTCTGAAAAGACTTCTCATAAATAAATCATGAATTTAGAAATTTTGGTAGCTAAAAATAATTATTATATATATTATTTTGAATTGATACAAAATAAAAAAGAAATATTTTTAAAAAAAATAAGTACGCTCGCACATATTCGCACTCGTCGAACAATTTCGAAAATCAAAATTTCGTGCGTACAATACGACTATGCGACGTACATTACAAAATTTTAAATCAGTACTAAAAATAAAAAATACAGTTAAAATTTAGGGGTTTTACACTAAGGCTTTGCATCCACGCGACGCTTGCTGATAGACTCGTCGACATCCTACATCCTCAATCGATCGACATTCCTGAGACTATCGCATACACCACTCAGGAATGAAGTCGTTCAACAAATCTTCAAAACTATCATTCGAATCAAAATCGACTTCTTCGAATCCCGTTCGAACCATTCCTTAAATTTCAAGTACGCTCACCTATATCGCACCGACGATAACATCGTCGTTCGATAGCACCCCTATCGATAGTCATCTCACTTTACTCAATCGAGTTCACCTCTTTCTGGCTAGACACAATTCAATTCCCGTACTCGACTTTTCTAAGGTCGACGTAACTTTGGTGTATATGTCCAGCCTGACTTAGCCAATCGTGCTTACGCGAACCATCTTTTTGTTTTGACAAAAACTGTTCTCCTATATTTTGCATAATTATTAGACTTATTGTATGGACATCCCATGGGACATTTGAGAGAGAGCGCACCAACGATATCAACTTGCGGAAGCAACAGAGTTTTGCGGAAACATCGAAGTTAAAGAATTCAATCGATAGTCCAAGGACGTAAAGCCGTGCTCTGATACCATTATGTCACGCCCCGCTCCCGTAGGAGCGATCGTCCTCGCTAAGACGTGAGGCAACATGTCACCCTCATTTCTCGTATTTTCTGTATTTCGTATTTATACTCGTATCTGGATTTTGGCATGTATTTTTATTTTTCTCAACTTGTGGAATTTCGGTATTTCTCGTATTTCGGATTTGGACATGGCTCGGTTTTAATTGGATTGGGTTGGTTTGGTTTGGTTTATTTGGTATTGGAACACCTTAGCCTATGCTCCACCCTCAACACACCACATCCCACCCTCTTTAAAACTCTACCAACCTTTTCTCTCTCCTCATAAACCTCCATTAATTTCTTCTTCTCCTTCCTCTACACAACTCTCTTCTCCTTCCTCTCCACAACACCCACCCATAGGCAAGTGCACCTTGCCACCACATGAGAACCCTCTTTTATTTGTCCATTTGCTAGATTAGGACATGGTGATCAACATTAGAACTTAGCATTTTGTGATTTGGAGTCTCCATTGTTCTAGATCTAGGTTTTTCCTACTTTCGGTTTTTACATGGTTTTGATCTATTTAAGTTGGATTTTTATGGGTTTTGATGTTTCCATGTGGAAGAGAGTTCAATTCCACCCTGGTTGGAACTTTGGAAATCTGGATTTGGAGTTCGGATGGCCAAGTTGTGGTGCCTTGAAGTTTTGGAGCCATTGGAGCTTCTTTTCAGCCATGGAGAAGAAGACCCAGACCCTGCGTGCGTGTTTTTACGCGTACGCAGCTCTCTGCATGCATGCTTTTGCACGTACGCAGCTCTCTGGCGTGCGTGACTTTTTACGTACGCTGCTCTCTTGCGTGCGTGACTTTTCGCGTACGCTGCTCTCTTGCGTGCGTGACTTTTCGCGTACGCTGCTCTCTTGCGTGCGTGACTTTTTGCGTACGCTGCTCTCTTGCGTGCATGACTTTTCACTTACGCAGCTCTCCTGCGTGCGTGACTTTTCACGTATGTAGCTCTCCTGCATGCGTGACTTTTCACGTATGCAGCTCTCTTGTGTGCGTGACTTTTCCTCTCCTGCGTGCGTGACTTTTCACGTACGCAGCTCTCCTGCGTGCGTGACTTTTCACGTATGCAACTCTCCTGCGTGCGTGACTTTTCACGTATGCAGCTCTCCTGCGTGCATGTCTTGTGCGTACGCTGTACCCTGAACCCCTTGCTTAATCCATTGGCTCTTGGAGTTTTGGTCTTATTTCTTTAAGCTTGGCTCTTCTATAGCCCTGTATATTGATATTTTATTAGATATTTTACGCCCATTTTATATCCTTACGCCTTTTGTCATGAACTTGATTTTGCTTAATATGTTTGGAATGACTATTGTACATGGCATGGTATGACAAGGAACTATCATAACACGACAGTAACCCGTAGTGGTGCACTCATGACATGACCAACCTGACAAGATAGTGGCCCGTCGTGGCGCACTCCTGACAAGTACCCTGACATGATTTATCTTAATGCTGTTGCGACGGCTAGCTTAACATAACCTGCCTTGACACCGTGGGTGGTTCTTTCTTGCTTGCTTGTTAAATCCACTTGTCCTGTCTTGCATCATGTCTAGGATGGGACTCCTGAGTGCCACGGTCAGGAGTACCTACTAAAATGGATTAAGGTTAATAACTAGAATAACACAGTAGTCATGAAGAGATGACACAGCTACAGGCAATCCCGTTACCTGGGCGCTCTTGGGACCTATAGCCTGCTGTCGAGTAGGGCACATTTCTAGCACACCATCGCGTGTTGCACCCTCTAAGTCACCTAAGGGTACATTTGTCTCCTGGGCGATGTACCTACCCGAATTCAACTCCTAATTTTCGACCTGGGTAACCTGGATGGTCTGCAGGGCTTGTGGCTGTGGAACAATCTCACTGCATCTTGTTAGTAATTAGGCCTGTGATAACCCTAGTTAGTTAAAGTAGTAAGCCGTAGTATCTGCTTGGCCGTGATTGATTGAATGAGGTATAACCAGTCTAGCCATGTCTTGATCCAGTACAAGATTGCTCCCTGTCTTGATTTCTTGTATTATTATCTTGCTGATAAATGGTAGGAAACCAAGTTCTGTTCAGATGAAGGGTTACAACCCCGGTCCTTGTTTGGTTTACGGGTTGTAACCTGGTTATCGGAATAGTTCCATGGTTATCTTGTCGTATATCATCCTGACATGTTTTCGTAAATTTTAGTTTTACTATTAGATTTTGTGCTGATTGCTGGCTTTTGTTCTTATTTCGTGGCCCCCTTATGGTACTTGCTCTTTCTGGGGTTGACCCAGCTGGTTTTGTGTGGCCAAATTTCGGAGCAGCTCCCGAGGATCTTCCGAACCTCCAGCCGGATTGTGGCGACTAGAAGGAACCCGGGCTACGAGTGGGTTTTCTATTTTGTTTCGCTCACTCTATTGTAAAGTTATCCTTTTGAGGCGTTTAGCCGACGAGCACCTGTTAGCTCGATGCACTTACTTACTGTCTGCCTACGGGCTGTAAACATGATTAACAAATCCTAGGGTTGATCATGTATGACTTAACTCTTGCTAGTCCTGCATTTTGTACGACTAGCTTCATGATCAGCTGAATATGTAATATTTGGGACGCCTTATTATTGTATATTTAATGATCATACATCTTGCGACCTTACTTACTTGCTTGTGATTGAGACATTAGGCTTGTTCATGACCATAAGAGACTGTTGGCTTGTAGTAAACCCTCATATTTCTAGACAGCCGTGACCGTATATCGAGGTGGTTTCCATTTCAATATACGTAGCTGGCTATGTCTGCCCCCGCTCTCCAGTATTCTGGTTCTGGGGCGTGACACGATTTAAGTGGTGGCCCATGCAGGTCTTGTCAATCAAGAAATGTGAGGGTTTACCGAATAGATGTCTCAATCAGTATTCGCCCTTGATCTCCGTCCGTATTTTCAAATCCCTGAAATTCTTGCCCTGATTACATGCTTGTATCGTTGATCTGTCCTGGTCCTTCCTTATTGTTTCGCTGTGTCGTCTTCCTCAGCGGCACTGTGCCTGACCCTGTCGATCAGCAAGGAGGAGCACCTCCCGTGGACCAGCAGCAACCCGGAGATCAAGCCCAGCATTCCGGAGTCGCCTCCAGAGTTGTGCCTACTGGAGGAGAGTTACCAGTTCGGCCCGTCCAGCCCGCAGAGCCAGATGATGGTACCTTAGTAGGCCTCATCAGAACCTTGATAGCTTCCCAGGATCGTCGAAGCGACGCCCTGCACCAGACAGTTCAAGATGCTTTGACCCGAGGCGGACATCCAGGGAACCAGGCGGCAAACAGCTTCAAGCGATTGAACCCTCCTTTCTTCGACGGCAGCGAGGATGCGATTGCCGCGGATGCATGGCTTCAGGATACCGAGGTGATTCTGGAAGCAGCTAGGACACCCGAGAATGAAAAGGTGGCGGTGGTATGCCTGCAGTTGTTGGACTTAGCTCGCAGTTGGTGGGCGGCGCAAGCCATAGGATTGGTGGCACCCATTGCTTGGGCCGTGTTTAGAGAGAGATTCCAGACGAAGTATTTCGATGCTGTGACTCGGTACGACCTGCAGACCAGATTTACCAACTTGAAGCAAGGAGGTAGAACAGTCGACAGTTATACATCAGAGTTTTCTAGACTTAGTAGGTTTGCCCCCACCTTGGTGGCGACCGAGTTTGATAGGGCCCAGCGGTTCCAGCAGGGACTGCATTTGGAGATCTTGTTGGCGGTTGAGCAGTTCGAGCACCAGACGTTCGATGCAGTCTTGAAAGCAGCTAGGAGGCATGAGTACACCTCCCAGAGGATCGTAGATAGGACCGGAGGTAGGAAGCGGTCCCACAGTCAGATGCACCAATCATCAGCTCCAGCCCCGACAGTTAGGGAATTGACCATTGGGACTCTGAGGCGGGCGGCCTCAGTAACATCGGTTCAGCATTCGACCCCGGCGTACCCGCAGCAGCAGAAGCAGAAGCAGACTTCCGTGATAGGATGTTCTCATTGCGAAAAGCCAGGGCATGTGGTGGCAGACTGTCGCAGGGCACAAGGATTGTGCCTGGCTTGTGGAGCAGCAGATCATAGGATAGGGGCTTGCCCGAATAGGGGTGGTTCATCAGCATCCAACCCTTCTAGCTCTTCGGAGAGAGGACCGGCCCCAGCACCTGTTCAGCAGCAGTATCAGTCTTCGAGGCCCTTGCCGCCTCAGTCTCAAGCATTCCAGCAGCAGCACCCCCAACAGTATGCACAAGCCCAAGCTCAGACCCAGAATAGGCAGAGAGGTTTCCAGCAGAGGGGACCAGCAGCCAGAGGACAAGGTCAGGCCATGATGATGGCTATGGAAGAAGAAGTTGCACCAGGTGAGGTTGTGGCAGGTACTATTCTCGTCAACTCCTCTCCAGCGTCTGTATTATTTGATTCTGGTGCATCACATTCATTTATGTCTGCATAATTCGCGACACGGATAGGATTGGAGCCCGAGTCATTATCAGTGAGGCTCAATATACTTACTGGTAATGGCCTTGTGGGAGTAGATCGAGTGTTTTCCTCGTGTC
The DNA here is from genome assembly GCA_029216955.1 of Iris pallida. Classification (NCBI taxonomy): domain Eukaryota; kingdom Viridiplantae; phylum Streptophyta; class Magnoliopsida; order Asparagales; family Iridaceae; genus Iris; species Iris pallida. Next base: position 8,326,359 of record JANAVB010012000.1, on the reverse strand, counting down.
GGATCGTAGTTAGCGGTAGGGAGTTCTCCGCTAGATTCATAGAGTTTCCTATGGCAGACTATGATGTAGTCCTAGGCATGGATTGAGGAACCAGTATGCTATGATAGACTGCCATATTGGCAGAGTTGTCTTTAGTATCCCCGGCGAGCCAGAGTTTTCGTTTTCTAGAGGCGCAGTGGAGCCATCTTCCCCAGCATTGCGGATGGCAGTAGCAGCAGTGCAGTTACCCCGGATAGTTGAAGAGTTTCCAGATGTCTTCCCAGAGGAGCTTCCAGGAATGCCGCCGGAGCGGGAGATTGAGTTCACTATAGACTTGATTCCCGGGACAGCACCAGTATCAGAGCGAGTCTACAGGATGGCGCCTTCAGAGTTGGAAATTTTATATAAGATGATTGAAGAACTGAGGACCAAGGGATTCATCCGTGCAAGTGGATCGCCTTGGGGAGCCCCGATGCTTCTTGTGAAAAAAAAGGATGGTACGTCCAGGCTATGTGTTGATTATCGTACCTTGAATTTGGTAACAATCAAGAACAGATACCCTCTTCCGAGGATAGATGACTTGTTTGATCAGCTCAGAGGGGCTTCAGTATTTTCGAAGATCGACTTGCGGTCGGAATACCACCAGATCAGAGTCAGAGAGCAGGACATCCCGAAGACAGCATTCAGATCGAGGTATGGACATTGGGAGTTCCTTATTATGCCCTTTGGAGCGACCAATGCACCGGCCGTATTCATGGACCTCATGAATCGCATTTTCATGCCTTACTTGGATCAATTTGTGATCGTGTTCCTAGTTGACATCCTGGTCTACAGCAAGAGTGAAGCAGAGCATGAGCAGCATCTCAGAGTCGTCCTCCAGACGCTTAGGGAGCATCAGTTATACGCCAAGTTCAGTAAATGTGAGTTCTGGCTCGATCGCATTTCTTACTTGGGTCACATCATTACCCGAGAAGGAGTGGAAGTGGATCCCCAGAAGATTGTGGCTATTGAGTCATGGCCGGTACCCAGCTCAGTGGCAGAGGTTCGCAGCTTCCTTGGATTGGCCGGCTACTACCGGCGGTTCGTTTCAGATTTCGTAAAGATTTCAGCGCCGATGACCCAGTTAACCCGCAAGGATGTGCCGTTTGTTTGGACAGCAGAGTGTCAGGAATCATTTGAGAAGTTGAAGCGAGGTTTGATAACGGCTCCCATTCTCACCCTTCCAGATGGGACCGGAGGATTCACAGTTTATTACGATGCTTCAGGCAGAGGATTGGGGTGTGTCTTGATGCAACATGGGAAGGTAATATCTTATGCGTCACGTCAACTACGTGATCATGAGAAGAATTACCCGACCCACGACTTGGAATTGGCGGCGGTAGTATTTGCTTTGAAATTATGGAGGCACTACTTGTACGGAGATAGAGTGGAGATCTTTACTGATCATAAGAGCCTGAAGTATGTTTTCACCCAGAAGGACCTTAATATGCGGCAAAGAAGATGGCTCGAGGTACTGGTGGACTATGATGTGGATCTGCAGTATCATCCCGAGAAGGCCAACGTTGTAGCAGATGCATTGAGCAGGAGAGCCGGAGTTTATTTCCAGACGGCTCAACCAGAATTATTGGCAGATCTTCAGAAGATGGGAATTGAAGTGGTTCTTCCAACCAGCGTGGCATTGATGGCCAGCCTACAGGTTCAGTCCAGCATAGTTGAGAGAATCCGGGTGGCGCAGTCAACAGATTCCAAGATCCAGCGACTCAGAGCAGAGTGTGAAGCAGAAAGAAGGCCAGAATTATGTATCCATAGAGACGGTACACTTCGGTACGGCACTCGTCTTTGTGTACCCAGTGGAGATATCAGACAGGAACTCATGGCAGAAGCCCACAGTTCACAATATTCTATTCATCCGGGTGGTACGAAGATGTACCGTGATATTCAGGTTAAAGCTGAACATCAGAGGCCCGCTGGACTTCTTCAACCCTTACCAATCCCAGAATGGAAATGGGAACATATAACCATGGATTTCGTGACCGGATTGCCCAGATCTCCGGCCGGTAGAGATGCTATTTGGGTAATTATGGACAGGCTTACCAAGGTGGCACACTTTCTTCCATTCAGAGTTGGACAGTCGACGGCGCAGTTAGCAGAGATGTATCTCAGACAAATCGTCAGGCTTTACGGTGTGCCAGTCAGCATCACCTCGAACAGGGATTCAAGATTCACATCACACTTTTGGTACAGCTTGCAGAAGAGTTTGGGGACTCGCCTTCAATTCAGCTCAGCTTATCACCCGCAGACGGATGGACAATCAGAGCGCACAATCCAGACCCTTGAAGATATATTGAGATCCTGTACCCTTGACTTCGGTGGTTCATGGGAGAATCATCTGCACCTGGTGGAATTCTCGTACAACAACAGTTATCAGGCCAGTATCCAGATGGCACCCTTCGAGGCTCTTTATGGCAGGAAGTGCAGATCCCCGCTAGCATGGGACGATGTCGGAGAGAGGCAGATGCTCGGGCCCGAATTGATTTCCCAGACGGTTGAAGTGGTCAGGAAGGTCAGAGATCACCTCCGAGTTGCCCAGGACCGCCAGCGCCATTGGGCCGATGCTCATCGGCGTCCCTTAGAATTTGCTGTCGGCGACCTTGTATTCCTTAGGATCTTGCCTAACCGCGGCGTCATTCGCTTCGGCGTGCGGGGAAAGCTTAGTCCTAGGTATATAGGGCCATTCGATATTCTAGAGCGAGTAGGAGATGTATCCTATCGTCTCGCTCTTCCGCTGTCGCTAAGTGAGGTGCATGATGTATTCCATGTGTCCCAATTACGACGGTATATTTCGGACCCGAGCCACATCCTAGACCATTCGAAATTGGTTGTTGGTACCAACCTTTCGTATGAGGAGAGGCCTGTGTCTATATTGGACCAGAGAGAGAAGACACTCAAGAACAAGACTATTAAATTAGTCCGTGTTGCTTGGGGTCATCACTCTCTAGGTGAGTCAATGTGGGAGCGTGAGGACGACATCCGATCACGATATCCCTACCTGTTTGACTCGTGAGGTATAATGTCTTTCTTATGCCTTACGTTTTCCCTTCCTTGCTTGCATTGTATGATTGTATGATTGAACTGCTTAGTATAACTTGTCTGTGCTTAATGTAGCTTGTCGTGACAATCTCTAGCTCCTTGATTAAATTTCGAGGACGGAATTCTTTTAAGGTGGGTAGAGTTGTCACCCTCATTTCCCGTATTTTCCGTATTTCGTATTTATACTCGTATCTGGATTTTGGCATGTATTTTTATTTTTCTCAACTTGTGGAATTTCGGTATTTCTCGTATTTCGGATTTGGACATGGCTCGGTTTTAATTGGATTGGGTTGGTTTGGTTTGGTTTATTTGGTATTGGAACACCTTAGCCTATGCTCCACCCTCAACACACCACATCCCACCCTCTTTAAAACTCTACCAACCTTTTCTCTCTCCTCATAAACCTCCATTAATTTCTTCTTCTCCTTCCTCTACACAACTCTCTTCTCCTTCCTCTCCACAATACCCACCCATAGGCAAGTGCACCTTGCCACCACATGAGAACCCTCTTTTATTTATCCATTTGCTAGATTAGGACATGGTGATCAACATTTGAACTTAGCATTTTGTGATTTGGAGTCTCCATTGTTCTAGATCTAGGTTTTTCCTACTTTCGGTTTTTACATGGTTTTAATCTATTTAAGTTGGATTTTTATGGGCTTTGATGTTTCATGTGGAAGAGAGTTCAATTCCACCATGGTTGGAACTTTGGAAATCTGGATTTGGAGTTCGGATGGCCAAGTTGTGGTGCCTTGAAGTTTTGGAGCCATTGGAGCTTCTTTTCAGCCATGGAGAAGAAGATCCAGACCCTGCATGCGTGTTTTTACGCGTACGCAGCTCTCTGCTTGCGTGCTTTTGTACGTACGCAGCTCTCTGGCGTGCGTGACTTTTCGCGTACGCTGCTCTCTTGCGTGCGTGACTTTTCGCGTACGCTGCTCTCTTGCGTGCGTGACTTTTCGCGTACGCTGCTCTCTTGCGTGCGTGACTTTTCACGTATGCATCTCTCCTGCGTGCGTGACTTTTCACGTATGCAGCTCTCCTGCGGGCGTGACTTTTCACGTATGCAGCTCTCTTGCGTGCGTGACTTTTCCTCTCCTGCGTGCGTGACTTTTCACGTACGCAGCTCTCCTGGGTGCGTGACTTTTCACGTATGCAGCTCTCCTGCGTGCGTGACTTTTCACGTATGCAGCTCTCCTGCGTGCGTGACTTTTGCGTACGCTGCACCCTGAACCCCTTGCTTAACCCATTGGCTCTTGGAGTTTTGGTCTTATTTCTTTAAGCTTGGCTCTTCTATAGCCCTGTATATTGATATTTTATTAGATATTTTACGCCCATTTTATATCCTTACGCCTTTTGTCATGAACTTGATTTTGCTTAATATGTTTGGAATGACTATTGTACATGGCATGGTATGACAAGGAACTATCATAACACGACAGTAACCCGTAGTGGTGCACTCCTGACATGACCAACCTGACATGATAGTGGCCCGTCGTGGCGCACTCCTGACAAGTACCCTGACATGATTTATCTTAATGCTGTTGCGACGGCTAGCTTAACTTAACCTACCTTGACACCGTGGGTGGTTCTTTCTTGCTTGCTTGTTAAATCCACTTGTCCTGTCTTGCATCATGTCTAGGATGGGACTCCTGAGTGCCACGGTCAGGAGTACCTACTAAAATGGATTAAGGTTAATAACTAGAATAACACAGTAGTCATGAAGAGATGACACAGCTACAGACAATCCCGTTACCTGGGCGCTCTTGGGATCTGTAGCCTGCCGTCGAGTAGGGTACATTTCCAGCACACCGTCGCGTGTTGCACCCTCTAAGTCACCTAAGGGTACATTTGTCTCCTGGACGATGTACCCACCCGAATTCAACCCCTAATTTTTGACCTGGATAACCTGGATGGTCTGCAGGGCTTGTGGCTGTGGAACAATCTTACTGCATCTTGTTAGTAATTAGGCCTGTGATAACCCTAGTTAGTTAAAGTAGTAAGCCGTAGTATCTGCTTGGCCGTGATTGATTGAATGAGGTATAACCAGTCTAGCCATGTCTTGATCCAGTACAAGATTGCTTCCTGTCTTGATTTTTGCATTATTATCTTGCCGATAAATGGTGGAAAACCAAGTTCTGTTCAGATGAAGGGTTACAACCCCGGTCCTTGTTTGGTTTACGGGTTGTAACCTGGTTATCGGAATAGTTCCATGGTTATCTCGTCGTATATCATCCTGACATGTTTTCGTAAATTTTAGTTTTACTATTAGATTTTGTGCCGATTGCTGGCTTTTGTTCTTATTTTGTGGCCCCTTGTGGCACTTGCTCTTTCTGGGGTTGACCCAGCTGGTTTTGTGTGGCCAGATTTCGGAGCAGCTTTCGAGGATCTTCCGAACCTCCAGTCCGATAGTGGCGACTAGAAGGAACCCGGGCTACGAGTGGATTTTCTATTTTGTTTCGCTCACTCTATTGTAAAGTTATCCTTTTGAGACGTTTAGCCGACGAGCACCTGTTAGCTCGATGCACTTACTTACTGTCTGCCTACGGGCTGTAAACATGATTAACAAATCCTAGGGTTGATCATGTATGACTTAACTCTTGCTAGTCCCGCATTTTGTACGACTAGCTTCATGATCAGCTGAATATGTAATATTTGGGACGCCTTATTATTGTATATTTAATGATCATACATCTTGCGACCTTACTTACTTGCTTGTGATTGAGACATTAGGCTTGTTCATGACCATGAGAGACTGTTGTCTTGTAGTAAACCCTCATATTTCTAGACAGCCGTGACCGTATATCGAGGTGGTTTCCATTTCAATATACGTAGCTGGCTATGTCTGCCCCCGCTCTCCAGTATTCTGGTTCTGGGGCGTGACACAACACGAGCCTAGATTTTGCTCATGCAAGGCAGTTTCATAACGGCCGATTACATCGGCGACGACGGGGTCGTCGCACAGAAGTCCCAAGCAGAAACATTGAACACGCAGCGAAAATTTAGAACGAAACACAAGTTATTCAAATGAAGCTCTTTATTGATATTGAACAATCAGATTATAATAGGCGCAAGCCATGATTACAAGTCTCTCGTGCTCACTTTTCTCTCATTTTATAAGTCACTCTGCTCTCTCTCATCTCTTAATTACAACCCTTGAGCCAGCGACAGCTTCGGAAGGCGACGTCCATACATTATGTCCCGTATAAGTCTTGTCTCCATGCGGCCGCACGTTTTGAATCGCCAAGGAACTCCGTGCCTCGACGCATCCAAGCGAGCTCCGTGCCACGAGCTTCTACCTGTGCCTGCACATGTAAACTATGTGGGTGTCAGTACTCAACTGTACTGGTGGAATGAGCTCCTCGTCTACCCATACAAAACCAACACGTTTGATTTACTTTTTGCAACATAGTCCATTCTTATCAATTGTCTTTCTAGTCTTGTCTTAGGATCAGTTTTATGACGGACGCCTTTGCATACTTGTGTCTGGGGACCATCCCGTGCTTGCAACAACAACGTTAACTCATACCTTGCCTCGAGACCCTTCTCGTGCCAACAACATTAACCTATCAAGTCGTGTTTGCCTTTCGACCATAAACAGGGACGCAACTACACGATAGACTCCATTTCCGTGTGACCGTGCTATCGCACCGATAACATCCTTATCCTTGCCTCAAGACCTTATCGTTTGCTTGCAATGTCAACACACTGACTCATACTTGTCTTTCGTGCCAAACTCTAGGACGTAACGACTCGGTCGTGCCATGAACTCAATTCGTGCTTCAATATCTCTAAGGCAGCGCCTCCTCGCTTAGTCTTGTCTTACACTTGTGTTGTGACAACGCGGCCGTGCCTCATATTTTGAGGTCGTGCCCAGCAACTCATTTTAGCTTCACACAACTTGCCCTACGACCCTTCTTGACTTAACTCGCAACAGCTCAAGCCTAACTCATGCAACTCTATGCCAACGACTTAACACTCGACGCCACATCTCGTGCCGAAGCACGCCACCTTCGTTGTAGCCAAATCTTAGGCCCAGACATTATGTCTTCTAACTATATACACATTCACTCAACTCAGTCCAAAGGCACACACGCGGATTGTCGCCCGTGCCGACACATCTATATGAATGGTCACTGGCATTGACTAGCCATCGTGGACATAGCCTGGCATTCGGGACCCTTGTACCGCAGGTAGCGATCCCCGATGCAAGTCCCCGACCTACCGGTTGCTTCATACCCAGCTCGGCTATAACCTGTTTCTTCCTAGGCCGAGTCGGTCCCATGGCCCAGGGTTGCCGCTCGAAGAAACCATCGCCCTTGTCGACAAGTTGTCCATGACCACGCGCCTACGCTAACTTCTAGACTTAACGTAATGCATGGTCTTATCATCATCACTTAGTTCCTTTGCTTTACTTCTTCCACTTTTTACACTTCCTTGCATAGCCCAAAATGTAATGCCCCGCCCCGCACGGTACATTATGATGAGTCATTGACTCGAAGAGTTGCGTTGACCTGATGAGGTATCGATGCGAATCGATGCAAGTGTTACGTTGGCCAAAGGTAAGCTTTGAGTCGATTGGAATCTATGGATCGAATCGATGCAAAGGATAAGTCCCGTTGAGCAAGTGCTGATTTTAGTCGATCTGGTGTGCAGGCTATGCCTTTATGCTGGATTACGGATCGTGGCATGGGCGCGATAGGCCAAATCAACTGAGTAGTTCAAAGGAATGGCTAAGTCCGAGAGTTAGCTATGCGACCAAGTTATGGAAGCGAGCCGCTTCAACTCGGCAAAACGGCAAGGCGTATCGACTTAAGGTGGGCGGGTTCTTGACTCTCTCTCCCTATTCCTTCATGTCTAATATCATATGTCCGTGCATACGTAAGATGTTATCGAGTTAGCGAGCGTGGTTCGACAAGTAAGTGTCTAAATATGTGTTGAACACTAAGATAGAACATTGAACAATCGAACAATTGGAGCGACGTGCATCAAGTGCACGGGTGCGGCTTCCCTCGGACGGTTACGACCGGGGCACCGGGACCGTTCGACCTATGAGGGAATTATGTTTGGTATTTATGGGGCACATCATTCGGACGGATTGTGACCATCCAGTGCTGTGATAAGCTATAATATCCGTAAGTTTGGGATCCTTCGGATACTAGGCTAGCAACCCGTATCGAAGTGATTGTAGGCTTACACGTAAGAGATGCCAAGTCCATTACGGTGCAAAACACCGTGACCTTCATATAGATAGGGCCGATGGGCTGAGATGAGAGCTGGGTGCAGGCGCAGGGCCTGCTGTCACGACCCGCACCCGCTTTTCGGACGCGAGTCCGTGAGCAAGCCCAGCTACGTATCGAACGGACTCCAGCCCGACTCGAATACGTAAACGCTTTCACGGCTAGGGTAAACTGCCAAATCATGGCAAACAAATCTATATCTCAATCCACAATAAAAAGACTAAACATGAATGAACACTATGGGTCGTGGTCTGCAGCCCATTAGCATATTGTTCGATTAGACTCTAAGAATGATATGGGCCTATAAATAAGCAGAGTATATCATGGTATGGAATATAAAGCACGAGAAGATAATAAAGAAATAACACAAACAAATACATGTATCATACATCGTAATCCTCTATCATCCTGCTCTGCTAACTAACTCCATGTAGTCGCTAAACCTGAAGAGATCATCAGGTCCTCAGAGGACTAGCAAGATACATAAAAACGAGCCTTTCTAACAGTTTATTATGTATAGAGAAAAATACAGGATAAACAAGTAGAACTGAGTAATGAATAAGCACGAATCTATATACTGTCTACACGAAAATGAACTGCTGAACAAGAACTAGAGAACTCATGTCAAGATGTCAACGGATAACCGAAACGAATACTCAAACCCTCGTCCTTAGTGTGGACTCGCAGTTTTGAACAACTACTAATCCTCGTCCCTAGTGTGGACTCGCAGATTAGCATCACCCTCGTCCCTAGTGTGGACTCGCAGGCGTAAACCCTATACTGCTAACCCTCGTCCCTAATGTGGACTCGCAGGCTAGCATCTACTACTAACCCTCATCCCTAGTGTGGACACGCAGGCTAGTATCACCCTCGTCCCTAGTGTGGACTCGCAGGCGTAAACCCTATACTACTAACCCTCGTCCCTAATGTGGACTCGCAGGCTAGCATCTACTACTAACCCTCGTCCCTAGTGTGGACTCGCAGGCTAGCATCACCCTCGTCCCTAGTGTGGACTCGCAGGTGTGGACCAATAACTACTAACCCTCGTCCTTATTGTGGACTCGCAGGTTAGCTTCAAGGTTCAAGACACGAAGGCATGCCTCAATCAAGGCACGACCAATAAGACACAAGGCTAACTGTGAACACGGTCTACAAATCAATCGTACCAATATATGAACAGGATATGAAAGATACATATCAATAATATGAGAAAACTGGATAATAAATAAAGACAGTGCATGTAAATAAAGCTGTGTAGAAAGGCAAGGTATACTTGCCTGGGGGTTGCATGAAGATCCAATAATATACCGCCAACTGGCAAGTCATACAGTCCAAGTCATCACAACTGCCTCCGAAAGCTGTGAATTTGGACTCGTGAGTACTGCTGTTGCTGCTGTTCCCATTGCGTGCGCGGCTGTTCTCAGCCAGCCGGCGGCGCGCGGCGGCGCCGAGCGCGCGCGCGGGGTCGCCCAGGGGAGGAGGGGTGGCGCGGCTCTGGTACGGGTTAGGGTTTAGGAGATTTCTTCTCCGCCGCTCTCGTATATATAAACAGTCGGGGGGTTTGCTACTACAGTTCGGTTTGTGGGGGTATAAGAGCAGTGCTCTCGGCTTGGGTTGGGCCCTGTGGGCCGAGGGCCTTGGCTGGGTTTAGCTCAAGGGGGTCTGGGCCCCCTATGGGCCCGGGGCCTGCTTAGGCTGGGATTTCCTGAGTACATATATAGCTAAATATATATATACACAGAATTATATCCGTATATATATACAAATATATATTTATATATATATATATATATATATATATATATATATATATATATATATATATATATATATATATATATATATATATATATATATTTTTATATATATATATATATATATATATATATATATATATATATATATATATATATATATATATATACAAATATATATATAAATATATATACACATACATATAATATATATATATATATACACACATACACTCGTATAATATATATATATATATATATATATATATATATATATATATATATATATATTCTCTCTATATATATTCTCTCTATATATATATTCTCTATATATATTCTCTATATATATATACTCTCTATATATATACTCTCTATATATATATTCTCTCTATATATATATTCTCTATATATATATATATATTTATCTATATACGCGTATACACATATCTTCTATACATACACATATATAATATATTTTTATCTATATATACAAACACTTATACACGTATTTAATATTTATATATACATACAAAGATATATATTCATACACATATACATTATATTTATTAGACAATAAAATAATATAACCAATAAAATAATAATATTAGATAACAATCTCAATAAATAATAATAATAATAATAAAACCCATTTTGTATAAAAAACCAAATATTTAGGAAATATCGTTAAGTCTACCCAAAAAGCTAGAATAGATTTGTACATACCTAAAAGTATGTCTACATAGGCTTGGACTTGGTTTGGGTCCAATTTGCACTAGTTTGGTACAACCGGATTCCCTAAAACTAAATATTATAATTAATAAATAAATAATCTACGATAAAGGTTACGTCGCAACCTGGCCTAGTTTTCCTAGTTAGGACATCACTATGGCTCGGCCTTTTCTACCAGGGCTAATACACTAGTCAAAGCATGCCACTGCACTACCCGTGCCATGATTCCTAATCGTCTTGTACTCCAAATCTCAACCATGGCTAAAATCATCTACCGTAATAATTAACAAAATAATTGTTTATAAAATCATAAAATCACCATTTAACTCAATTAAAATAAATTAAAAAAATTTCAAAAATTTCGGGAAGGGGAGCTACAAATCTACCCACCTAAAAAAATAATTTCGTCCTCGAAATTCTAATTTCTAATTATTCCTAAAATTCAAGTAGAAATTCTACCTTAACCTTAATCTCCTCAAATTTAATTTCTCACAAATATTTTATAACCAAGAATATTTGAGGACTTCTACCCACCTCTGGTCACACTACTCTTTTGAAACACAGGTCACCAAAATCATATAATCATCTAACTAGTAACTAAAAATTCTACCAAGACTATCTAGGACATATGGTACCTATAATCCCTCATATATATATAAACAAACAAAACTCAATAATCATGCAATATTATATTATAATCTAGGAATTTCTGTTGAATTCTAGACAGCACGATCATTTGTCACCCCGGAATAGGAAGGGACGAAAATCAATGGTACGGAAAGCAAGGAAGTATAGTTTAGAGCAAATATGAGATTTTCAAGGACGTAGAGAATTTCTAAGAGAATTTTCAAGGCAGTGTGGATTGAGACTTCTAAGGGTTTAGTCAAGTTCGCAGGCTCGTATCAGTACAGTTACGTAACCGATACGATATGCTCTGACCTGCATAGGCCACCAAAAAAACTTGTCACAACCCGCACCCACTTTTCGGACGCGAGTCCGTGAGCAAGCCCAGCTACGTATCGAACGGACTCCAGCCCGACTCGAATACGTAAACGCTGTCACGACTAGGGTAAACTGCCAAATCATGACAAACAAATCTATATCTCAATCCACAATAAAAAGAATAAACATGAATGAACACTATGGGTCGTGGTCTGCAGCCCATTAGCATATTGTTCGATTAGACTCTAAGAATGATATGAGCCTATAAATAAGCAGAGTATATCATGGTATGGAATATAAAGCACGAGAAGATAATAAAGAAATAACACAAACAAATACCTGTATCATACATCGCAATCCTCTATCATCCTGCTCTGCTAACTAACTCCATGTAGTCGCTAAACCTGAAGAGATCATCAGGTCCTCAGAGGACTAGCAAGATACATAAAAATGAGCCTTTCTAACAGTTTATTATGCATGGAGAAAAATACAGGATAAACAAGTAAAACTGAGTAATGAATAAGCACGAATCTATACACTGTCTACACGAAAATGAACTGCTGAACAAGGACTAGAGAACTCATGTCAAGATGTCAACGGATAACCGAAACGAATACTCAAACCCTCGTCCCTAGTGTGGACTCGCAGGTTTGAACAACTACTAATCCTCGTCCCTAGTGTGGACTCGCAGATTAGCATCACCCTCGTCCCTAGTGTGGACTCGCAGGCGTAAACCCTATACTGCTAACCCTCGTCCCTAATGTGGACTCGCAGGCTAGCATCTACTACTAACCCTCGTCCCTAGTGTGGACTCGCAGGCTAGCATCACCCTCGTCCCTAGTGTGGACTCGTAGGCGTAAACCCTATACTACTAACCCTCGTCCCTAATGTGGACTCGCAGGCTAGCATCTACTACTAACCCTCGTCCCTAGTGTGGACTCGCAGGCTAGCATCACCCTCGTCCCTAGTGTGGACTCGCAGGTGTGGACTAATAACTACTAACCCTCGTCCCTATTATGGACTCGCAGGTTAGCTTCAAGGTTCAAGACACGAAGGCACGACTCAATCAAGGCACGACTAATAAGACACAAGGCTAACTGTGAACACGGTCTACAAATCAATGGTACCAATATATGAACAGGATATGAAAGATACATATCAATAATATGAGAAAACTGGATAATAAATAAAGACAGTGCATGTAAATAAAGCTGTGTAGAAAGGCAAGGTATACTTGTCTGGGGGTTGTACGAAGATCCAATAATATACCGCCAACTGGCAAGTCATCCAGTCCAAGTCATCACAACTGTCTTCGAAAGCTGTGAATTTGGACTCGTGAGTACTGCTGTTGTTGCTGTTCCCATTGCGCGTGCGGCTGTTCTCGGCCAGCCGGCGGCGCGCGGCGGCGTCGAGCGCGCGCGCGGGGTCGCCCAGGGGAGGAGGGGTGGCGCGGCTCTGGTACGGGTTAGGGTTTAGGAAATTTCTTCTCCGCTGCTCTCGTATATATAAACAGTCGGGGGGTTTGCTACTACAGTTCGGTTTGTGGGGGTATAAGAGCAGTGCTCTCGGCTTGGGTTGGGCCCTGTGGGCCGAGGGCCTTGGCTGGGTTTAGCTCAAGGGGGTCTGGGCCCTCTATGGGCCTGGGGGCTGCTTAGGCTAGGATTTCCTGAATACATATATAGCTAAATATATATATACACACAATTATATCCGTATATATATACAAATATATATATATATATATACGTATGTACATACAAATATATATATAAATATATATATACACATACATATAATATATATATATATATATATATATATACACACATACACTCGTATAATATATATATATTCTCTATATATATATATATTCTCTATATATATTCTCTCTATATATATATATACTCTCTATATATATATTCTCTATATATATATATTCTATATATATATATATATATTTATCTATATACATGTATACACATATCTTCTATACATACACATATATAATATATTTTTATCTATATATACAAATACTTATACACGTATTTAATATTTATATATACATACAAAGATATATATTCATACACATATACATTATATTTATTAGACAATAAAATAATATAACCAATAAAATAATAATATTAGATAACAATCTCAATAAATAATAATAATAATAATAATAATAAAACCCATTTTGTATAAATAACCAAATATTTAGAAAATATCGTTAAGTCTACCCAATAAGCTAGAATATATTTGTACATACCTAAAAGTATGTCTACATAGGCTTGGGCTTGGTTTGGGTCCAATTTGCACTAGTTTGGTACAACCGGGTTCCCTAAAACTAAATATTATAATTAATAAATAAATAATCTACGATAAAGGTTACGTCGCAACCTGGCCTGGTTTTCCTAGTTAGGACATCACTATGGCTCGGCCTTCTCTACCAGGGCTAATACACTAGTCAAAGCATGCCACTGCACTACCCGTGCCATGATTCATAATCGTCTTGTACTCTAAATCTCAACCATGGCTAAAATCATCTACCGTAATAATTAACAAAATAATTGTTTATAAAATCATAAAATCACCATTTAACTCAATTAAAATAAATAAAAAATATTTTCAAAAATTTCGGGAAGGGGAGCTACACCTGCCACCCTTATGCATAAGTTTACGGTTATGATTGGTCGGTTGCACGAATCGTATGATTGCTTATGTAAGTTCTAACCATGGCAGGCTAGGCAAAGAGGAACGAGATGAGCACGAATCACTATATTTATGTTTCAGATTATGTCTAACTGTATCTGCTGCAGGAATACGGTATGGGACATATTTATGATAAGTTGCTATATATGAAGATTGCCATGAAACTGATCCTAAGGCTAAGTAGAAAGATCACCAAATAATGATGCATATTTCACTAAAGATATTTAGTATTTGGTTTGGGTGCGAGCGGGTCTTGATCAGTACGAAGCGAGGACGAAAGCACTAATCCCCCACTAGTTTGTGTGCAGGTTCAGCTTATGATTGACTCGGGGCGGGGCTCGGCTTGGACGTGCCGAGGCATGGAGTCCTTGGCGTTCAAGAGGAGCTACTGCATAGGCGTTCGGACTTGCGACATGGAGATGTTCGGCCGAAGACTACTTGGTGGCTATAAAGAGGCATAATGTATAGAACAATGTAATCCTTTGTGAGCTAGAGAGATCATGAGCGTTGTAGCCAATTGGCATGTTAAGTTGGGCTATTCAGAGCCTTTGTAACCTCCAGTTCATTATGAATAAAAGAGATTCTTATTGTATTCTTTGTTTCCTTCCGCTGCTTATGTTACGACTTTGAGATAATCACTATGTGAATCGTTATCTTGCCTTGCACGAGCGCAAATCCAGGCTCGTGCGGCATCACGCCCCATCGTGGATGATGATTCGGGTAAAATCTAGCGAGGACGAGCAATTTCCCGGATCGGGGCGTGACAAGTTGGTATCAGAGCGGTTCCATCCTCTGGATCGTGAACGAATCTCTTTAACCCTCAGTTGATTCGCTATCGAATTCAGTTGACTCTAAGTTGTTTCTGCAACCGCATGGCTCATGGATCTGCTCGACGCTACATTGGATGTTCCATACAATAAGTCTATATTAAGTGCGTACGTCTGCCACAAGTATGTCGAGACTATCACGCTATCTTCGAGTGCCGTCGGAGAATGTTGGTTGCACGAAGTGCAACGGGTTATGAGTTTATGGGTTTCCGAAGTACAAGAAAGTTACGAGTCGTTGATTGCACGAAGTGCAACGAATATGGTAATGTTTGTTGCACGAAGTGCAATGATATACGTATTGTTGATCGCATGAAGTGCGAGGAGTTATGTGTTGTTGGTCGCACGAAGTGCGAGTAGATATGTGTTCTTGGTTGCACAAAGTGCAACAAGTCGAGATATGAGGTGATGCGTGTTACGTGGCTATGCGAACGGTTATGTGTTGTCGGTTGCACGGAGTGCAGCAAGTGGTGAATCGTTCGTTGCATCGGTGCAACGAGTCGATATGGTATGATGCGTGTTGTATGGATATGCGGATGGATAGCAATATGTTGCACGGGATTGAGTAAAGACCTTGAGTACCGAGAATAAGTTATTGCACGAGTTACAATGAGTGAGAGTGGATAATCGTGGATGCGATAGTAACGAGTCGAGATGGTCGTTAAGTCGAGTTTGAGTAGGCGAACGTTCATGTTGGCCGTATGTCGCGTTGAGCTTGGAATAAGAAAATGTTACGGGTGTGATCGATATGATCGCCAAGATACGGTTAGAGTGAATGCGTGTCAAACTTGAGTAAACGCTAGAGCTGGGATCGGAAAGGATCGCCATACGGATAGTTGATTGGAGATAGACGTCGGACCTATACGGAGTGTAAAGTCAAGTAATGACTCGATTTCGAGTGGTATAAGCAATACCACTTGTGGGATCAGTGTAGCAAGGTGTTGTATCGAAAATGATAGGCTCGATTCCTGAGTGGTATATGGAATAACACTTAGCGATAGCTATATTAAGCCGTTTGTTGACTTACGATAGGGTTCGTCGAGACGATTTTGTTGTTACGATATGTTGCCCTCAACGGACGGAGTAGTACCGAGACTTGAGTGGGAATGACCTGATAAAAGCCGATGCAAGTATGCCTTGATGAATTGAGTTGAACGATTATGCGCGAGTCGTATGCATAGATAATACGTCGGACGAAGATTCGCTAAGTATAAGTCGAACGATAGATGGAGCATATGCGAAGGAATGTTATGTTGAGGAAATAGTCGACCCGGTCGAATGTACGTGAGTTAGTACGAAGACTTGTTCGGAACGTGTTGAGTAAGTACGAAGGAATCGTTCGAACGAATTCAAGTTAGTGCGATAAGTCGGTAGCACGAGTTGGAAGTGCAAGTTAGGGATATGGAAATGATTATGTGAGTTGGAAATCGTGTCTCGATGATGGTAGTTAGTTACAACAGAATAGAATTTGGTACGTGAGACTTGATTCGTATTCGAGTTTAGAAAATAACAGTGATTGCAACGAATTGGAGCTTATGAGAGACGAAGATGTTCAAGTTATGCATTTAGACGATGGTATTGAGGCGTATCAAAGACGATATGCAATAACTCGGGGATACTCTGATCGAATGAACGAAAATTATGTTGAGCATTGTTGTTGGATGAATAGGATGCAAGTTAAGTTATGGAAATTTGGATGATAACGGTAGGAGTGCTTCGGAGAATTTGAGAGTCGATGGATGTTACTCGGAAGAAAGCGAAAGTGCTTGATTGTTTCAAGGATAACCACAATATTGACATTCTTGTCTTATGCGAGTGCAACTCCAGCATCGCACATGCGTCATGCTAAATTAGGGCGATCATTTCGCGGGAGCACTGGTATGGTGATTCATACAGTGGGGATGATCGAACTTGCAAGGCATGGCAAATTGGATTAGACTTGTGGTTTGATGCGTGTCACGCCCCAGAACCAGAATACTAGAGAGCGGGGGCAGACATAGCCAGCTACGTATATTAAAATGGATTCCATCTCGCTATACGGTCACGGCTGTCTAGATACATGAGGGTTTACTACAAGCCAACAGTCTCCTATGGTCATGAACAAGCCTAGTGTCTCAATCACAAGCAAGTAAGTAAATGTTGCAAGATGTATGATCATTAAATATACAATAATAAGGCATCCCAAATATTACATATTCAGCAGATCATGAAGCTAGTCGTTACAAAATGTGAGGACTAGCAAGAGTTTAGTCATACATGATCAACCCTAGGATCTGTCAATCATGTTACAGCCCGTAGGCAGACAGTAAGTAAATACAATCGAGCTAAACAGGTGCTCGTCGGCTAAACGCCTCAAAAGAATATTTTTACAATAAAGTGGGAGAGCAAAAATAAACCCACTCGTTGCCCGGGTTACGTCTGGTGTTCACCATCGGGCTGGAAAAGCGGTGGATCCTCTGGAGCTGCTCCGAAATCTGGCCATACAAAACCAGCTGGGTCAGATCCCAGAAAGAGCAAGTGCCACAAAGGAAGCTTCACTTAGGAACTAAAACCAGCAATCAGCACAAGATATAAATAAAAGTAAGAACTGGAAAATAAAGAAAACACATCAGGATGATATACGACGAGATAACCATGGAACTATTCAGATAACCAGGTTACAACCCGTAAACCAAACAAGGACCGGGGTTGTAACCCTTCGTCTGAACGGAGCTTGGTTTCTCACCATTTATCGGTAAAATAGATACAAGCATTCTGGTCATTCAATAATCTGGAACAGGATCAGGACAAGACTAGACTGGTTAGACTCCATCCAATCATTTCACGGCCAAGCAAGAACTACGGCTTGATACTTTAACTAACTAGGGTTGTCACAAGCCTAATTACTAACATGATGCAGTGAGATTATTCCACAGCCACAAGCCCTGCAGACCATCCAGGTTACCCAGGTCAAAATTAGGGGTTGAATTCAAGTGGGTACACCGTCCAGGAAACGCATGTACCCTTAAGTGGCTTGAAGGGTGCAACACATGACAGTGTGCTGGAAATGTGCCCTACTCGACGGCAGGCTACAGATCCCAGGCGCGCCCAGGTAACGGGATTGCCTGTAGCTGGGAGATCTCTTCATGACTACTGTATTAATCTAGTTATTAGCCTTAGTCCATTTTAGTAGGTACTCCTGACCGTGGTATTCCGGAGTCCCCTCCTAGACATGATGCAAGACAGGACTGGATTATTTGTACAAGCACAATCGCCCACGGTGTCCAGGATGTTCATTCTTGTCAGGTCATGTCATGTCAGGTAGCCGTCGCAACAGCTGTTCAAGATAATTACGCCAGGTTTTTCTAGTCCGGAGTGTGCCACGACGGGCCACTATCAGGTCATGTCAGGTTTTCTTGTCAAAAGTGCACCACTACGGGTCACTATCATGTCATGCTCAGGTACCATTTCCAAACATATTAAACAAATCCATGATTATCAAGTTCATGACAAAAGGCGTAAGGATATAAAATGGACGTAAAATATCTAATAAAATATCAATATTCAGGGCTATAGAAGAGTCATGCGGCTAAGTCATATGCGGCCAGAAAGGGTGAGACTCATGCGGCCCAATTTAGGAGAGCGTACGCGGCCAGGGTCACTAGATTACATGCGGCCAAGACAAGGGGGGCGCATGCAGCTGGAAGTGCAAGGGCGCATGCGGCTCCAAGACGTTGGGCCTCATGCGGCCAGCGAAAGTGTGGAGTTCATGCGACTGGGTATAGAAGGAGGCGCATGCGGTTAAGTCAACATGGCTGCTATGCGGCTGAGAGTGAAAAGTACATATGCGGCTGAAGGGGCAGGAACCTATGCGGCTGGGAGTGGGACTAGCTCCCATGCGGCAAGCAGGAAGGAAGGCTCCATGCGGCCAGGATGAATTGGACTCATGCGGCTCTCGGGGTAGGGGCACATGCGGCTAGCGGGGAACCAAGCCTATGCGGTCCGCAAGTACTAGAGTTCATGCGGCTCAAGGAGATAGGCGCATATGCGGCTGAAGGCAAGTGGGACTCCATACTGCTAGAAGGAACTGAGGACTCATGCGGTCAGGTTCAATTCATATTCATGCGGCCAAGGATGAAGGCAGACTTATGCGGCTGGGAAGCAAGGGCCTCATGCGGTTTTAAGAATGAGACTCAGTCCCTGCGGCTGAAAGTGTCATGCGGCTAAATCACTTGCCGCATGAATTGTCATGCGGTCAAGTCAAGCACTGTTCTTCTTCCCCAAATTTCAGAGAAGAAGAACACCATGAACCCAAGCTTCCAAGCTCCATAAAATCTTCATCTGGAGCCCAAATCCGAACTTCCATAGGTCAAAATGGGGTAGAACAAGATTCTCTACAACATGGAACCATCAAAACTCAGAAATAGCAGGATTAAATAGATCAAAACCCAAGAAATCCGAAAATAAAATAAACTTAGATCTACAAGAATCCAGCCATAGAAATGAGAAATGTTAAATACTAAAGTGCTTTAGAATGTAGTAAAGAAGAGAATGGAGCAATAAAATCAGAGTTCCTCCATGAAGCAAGTTGCACTTGCCTAGACCTCTCTCTTCTCTCTCTGGTAGGTAGGGAGTAATGGGGAAGAAGAAGATGATTAATGAAGAGAGAGAATAGAGAGAATGAATTAATAAATACAATGGTGGTGGTAGGTAGGGGGTTCACATTGGTTCATATTAAACCAAAGAAAACCGAGCCAAGCCGAACCAAGCCAAGAAATAACCAAGCCAAGATACAAGCTAACAAGGAATCATGCAAATACAGAATAAAATACGTACACGTATTCCAGAAATACGTAATACGGACCACAAGCATTACAACTCTACCCACCTTAAAAGAATTCCGTCCTCGAAATTTAATCAAGAGGCCAGAGGAGCAATGACAAGCTACATTAATCACATGCAAGCTATAACTAGGCAGACAATCAATCCTGCAAGCAAGGAATCGAAGGTATGAGGCATAAGAAAGATATCATACCTCACGAGTCAAACAAGTCGGGATATCGCGATCGGATATCATCCTCACGTTCCCACGTTGACTCCCCCAAAGAGTGATGACCCCAAGCAACTCGGACTAACTTGATAGTCTTGTTCTTGAGGATCTTCTCTTTCCGGTCCAATATAGACATGGGCCTCTCCTCATACGAAAGGTTGGTACCAACAACCAATTCCGAATGATCCAGGATGTGGCTCGGGTCCGGGATATACCGTCGTAATTGGGATACATGGAACACGTCATGCACCTCGCTTAACGACGGCGGAAGAGCAAGACGATAGGATACATCTCCTACTCGCTCCAGAATGTCAAACGGTCCTATATACCTAGGACTAAGCTTTCCCCGGACGCCGAAACGAATGACGCCACGGTTAGGCGAAATCCTCAGGAATACATGATCGCCGACCGAAAACTCGAGAGGGCGCCGATGAGAATCGGCCCAATGGCGCTGGCGATCTTGGGCAACTCGAAGATGATCTCTGACTCTCCTGACCACTTCGACTGTCTGGGCAATCATTTCTGGACCGAGCATCTGTCTCTCTCCAACATCATCCCAGGCTAGCGGGGATCTGCACTTCCTGCCATAAAGTGCCTCGAACGGTGCCATCTGGATACTGGCCTGGAAACTGTTGTTGTACGAGAATTCTACCAGGTGCAAGTGATCTTCCCATGAACCACCGAAGTCAAGTGTGCAAGACCGCAACATGTCTTCAAGAGTCTGGATCGTACGCTCCGACTGACCATCTGTCTGCGGATGATACGCTGAACTGAACTGGAGGCGAGTCCCCAAACTCTCTTGTAAGCTACGCCAAAAGTGCGACGTAAATCTGGAATCTCGGTCCGAGGTGATACTGACTGGCACTCCGTGCAACCTGACAATCTGTCTGAGGTACATCTCCGCTAGCTGTGCCGTCGACTGGCCAACTCTAAATGGAAGAAAGTGAGCCACCTTCGTGAGCCGATCAACTATAACCCAGATAGCATCTCTGCCAGCTGGGGATCTAGGTAATCCGGTCACAAAATCCATGGTCACATGCTCCCACTTCCACTCTGGGATCGGCAAGGGCTGAAGAAGTCCAGCCGGTCTCTGATGTTCAGCTTTAACTTGTTGACAAACCAAACACTGAGAGACAAACCGAGCTATCTCCCGCTTCATGCCATTCCACCAGAAGTGCTGACGGATATCTCGGTACATCTTCGTACTGCCAGGATGGATGGAATACTGAGAACTGTGCGCCTCTGACATGATCTCCTGCCTGATATCTTCGCTGGGTACACAAAGACGCTTCCCATGTCGAAGTGTACCATCCTCATGAATGCATAACTCTGGTCTTCGTCCTGTCTCACACTCTGCTCTGAGTCGCTGAAGCTTGGAATCTGCCGACTGCGCCATCCGGATCCTTTCGACTATAGTGGATTGTACTTGCATACTGGCCATCAATGCCACACTGGAAGGGAGAACAACTTCTATACCCATCTTCTGAAGATCTGCTAACAGCTCTGGCTGCGCTGTTAGGAAATAAACTCCGGCTCTCCTGCTCAAAGCATCTGCAACAACGTTGGCCTTCCCAGGATGATACTGCAGGTTGACATCATAATCCACAAGAAGCTCCAGCCACCTTCTCTGACGCATGTTAAGATCCTTCTGGGTGAAACATACTTCAGACTCTTATGGTCGGTGAAAATCTCTACCCTATCTCCATACAAATAGTGCCTCCACAACTTAAGTGCAAACACTACTGCTGCCAGCTCCAAGTCATGGGTTGGGTAATTCCTCTCATGATCACGAAGTTGTCGTGATGCATAAGCTATTACCTTCCCATGCTGCATCAGAACACATCCTAAGCCTCTGCCTGAAGCATCACAATATACTGAGAATCCTCCGGTTCCATCTGGAAGCGTGAGAATAGGAGATGTTATCAGGCCTCGCTTCAACTGCTCAAAAGAACTCTGACACTCTGCTGTCCAAGCAAACTGCGCATCCTTGCGGGTCAACTGCGTCAATGGCGCTGATATCCGAGCAAAATCCGAAACAAACCGTCGGTAGTAGCCGGCCAATCCAAGGAAACTGCGAACTTCTGCAACTGTGCTGGACACCGGCCACGACTCAATAGCCACAATCTTCTGGGGATCCACTTCTACTCCTCCTCTAGTGATGATATGACCCAAGTACGAAATACGATCGAGCCAGAACTCGTATTTACTGAACTTGGCATACAACTGATGCTCTCTGAGGATCTGAAGAACAACTCTGAGATGTTGTTCATGCTCCGCCTCACTCTTGCTGTAGACCAGGATGTCATCCAAGAACACAATCACAAACTGATCCAAGTAAGGCATAAAAATACGATTCATGAGATCCATGAATACGGCTGGCGCATTGGTTGCTCCAAAAGGCATAACAAGGAACTCCCAATGCCCATATCTCGATCTAAAAGCTGTCTTCGGGATGTCCTGCTCTCTGACTCTGATCTGGTGATATCCTGAGCGCAAGTCGATCTTCGAGAATACTGAAGCCCCCTTGAGTTGATCAAACAAGTCATCTATCCTCGGAAGAGGGTATCTGTTCTTGATTGTCACTGAGTTCAAGGTACGATAATCAATACATAACCTGGACGTACCATCCTTCTTTTTCACAAGAAGCATCGGGGCTCCCCAAGGCGATCTACTAGCACGAATGAATCCCTTGGCTCGAAGTTCTTCAATCATCTTGTACAAGATCTCCAACTCTGAAGGCGCCATCCTATAGACTCTCTCTGATACTGGGGCTGTCCCGGGAATCAAGTCTATAGTGAACTCGATCTCCCGCTCTGGAGGCATACCTGGTAGCTCTTCTGGAAAAACATCTGGGAACTCATCCACTATTCTGGGCAACTGCACTGCTGCTACTGCCATCCGCAACACTGGAGGAGAAGGCTCAACTGTGCCCCTGGAAAATGAAAACTCTGGCTCGCTTGGAATGCTAAAAACAACCCTGCCAATGTGGCAGTTTATCCTAGCATACTGGTTCCTCAACCAATCCATCCCTAGGACCACATCATAATCGGCCATCGGGAACTCTATCAATCTAGCGGGAAATTCTCTACCGCTAACTACGATCCGACACGAGGAAAACACTCTATCTACTCCTACAAGTCCATTACCAGTAAGTATATTGAGCCTTACTGATAATGACTCGGGCTCCAATCCTACCCGTGTCGCAAATCGTGCAGACATAAAAGAATGCGATGCACTAGAATCAAATAAAGCTGAAGCTGGAAAGGAATTGACGAGAATAGTACCTGCCACTACCTCTCCTGGTGCCAATCCTTCCTCTGCGGTCATCGCCATAGCCTGACCGTGCCCTCGGGGTGTTGGTCCCCTCTGCTGGAATCCTCGCTGCCTATTCTGACTCAAGGCTTGGGCTTGCGCATGCTGCTGGGGGTTCTGCTGCTGGAACATCTGGGACTGAGGTGGCAAGGGCCTCGACAATGGGTATTGCTGCTGCTGCTGGACCGGAGTTGGTCCTCTCACCGAAGAGCTAGAAAGGTTGGACGATGACGAACTACCCCTATTCGGGCAGGATCCAACCCTATGGTCTGGTGCTCCACAGGCCAGACACAATCCTTGCGCCCTGCGACACTCTGCCACCACATGGCCTGGCTTCCCACAATAAGAACATCCCACTGCGGAAGACTGCTTCTGCTTCTGCTGCTGCTGAGGGTGCGTCGGAGTGGAATGCTGAACCGACGTTACTGAGGCCGCTCGCCTCGGAGCTCTAATAGTCAAAGCCCTGGCTGTCGGGGCTGGGGCTGAAGACTGATTCATCTGGCCGTGAGATCTCTTCCGACCTCCGGTCCTATCCGCAATCCTCTGGGAGGTATACTCGTGCCTCCGGGCTGCTCTCAAGACCGCATCAAAAGTCTGATGCTCAAACTGCTCTACTGCCAACAAGATCTCCAGGTGAAGCCCCTGCTGGAATCGCTGGGCTCTATCATACTCGGTTGCCACCAAAGTGGGAGCAAACCGACTGAGTCTCGAAAACTCGGCCGCATATCCATCGACCGTCCTGCCTCCTTGCTTCAGATTAGTGAATCGGGTCTGCAGATCATACCGAGCCACAGCATCGAAATACTTGGTCTGGAATCTCTCTCTGAACACCGCCCAAGCAATAGTTGCTGCTAATCCAACGGCCTGAGCTGCCCACCAGCTGCGGGCAAGATCTAACAACTGCAGGCGCACAACTGCCACCTTCTCGTTCTCTGGAGTCCGGGCTGCTTCTAAAATCACTTCAGTATCCTGAAGCCATGCATCTGCCGCAATAGCATCTTCACTACCGTCGAAGAATGGAGGGTTCAAGCGCTTGAAGCTGTTGGCCGCGCTGTTACCCTGATGACCTCCTCTGGTCAAAGCATCCGTCACTGCCTGTTGCAAGGCATCTCCACGACGATCTTGAGAAGCTATCAAGGTCCTGACGAGTCCTACTAATGTGCCATCATCAGGCTCGGCAGGCTGGACTGGCTGGACCGGTGGCTCTCCATCAGAAGGTACGACTCTGGAGGCTACTCCGGAATGCTGGGCTTGATCCCGGTTGCTGCTGGTCCGCGGGAGGTGCTCCACCTTGCTGATCGGCAGGACCACGAACAATGCCGCTGAAGAAGACGACATAGGGAACAATAAGGAAGGACCAGGACAGATCAACGATACAAGCATATGATCAGGACAAGAATCCAGGGATTCAGAAGATACGAGCAGAGATCAAGGACGAATACTGATTGAGACATCTATTCGGTAAACCCTCACATATCTTGATTTACAAGACCTGCATGGGCCACCACTTAAACCATGTCACGCCCCAGAACCAGAATACTGGAGAGCGGGGGCAGACATAGCCAGCTACGTATATTAAAATGGATTCCATCTCGCTATACGGTCACGGCTGTCTAGATACATGAGGGTTTACTACAAGCCAACAGTCTCCTATGGTCATGAACAAGCCTAGTGTCTCAATCACAAGCAAGTAAGTAAATGTTGCAAGATGTATGATCATTAAATATACAATAATAAGGCATCCTAAATATTACATATTCAGCTGATCATGAAGCTAGTCGTTACAAAATGTGAGGACTAGCAAGAGTTTAGTCATACATGATCAACCCTAGGATCTGTCAATCATGTTACAGCCCGTAGGCAGACAGTAAGTAAATACAATCGAGCTAAACAGGTGCTCGTCGGCTAAACGCCTCAAAAGAATATTTTTACAATAAAGTGGGAGAGCAAAAATAAACCCACTCGTTGCCCGGGTTACGTCTGGTGTTCACCATCGGGCTGGAAAAGCGGTGGATCCTCTGGAGCTGCTCCAAAATCTGGCCATACAAAACCAGCTGGGTCAGATCCCAGAAAGAGCAAGTGCCACAAAGGAAGCTTCACTTAGGAACTAAAACCAGCAATCAGCACAAGATATAAATAAAGTAAGAACTGGAAAATAAAGAAAACACATCAGGATGATATACGACGAGATAACCATGGAACTATTCAGATAACCAGGTTACAACCCGTAAACCAAACAAGGACCGGGGTTGTAACCCTTCGTCTGAACGGAGCTTGGTTTCTCACCATTTATCGGTAAAATAGATACAAGCATTCTGGTCATTCAATAATCTGGAACAGGATCAGGACAAGACTAGACTGGTTAGACTCCATCCAATCATTTCACGGCCAAGCAAGAACTACGGCTTGATACTTTAACTAACTAGGGTTGTCACAAGCCTAATTACTAACAAGATGCAGTGAGATTATTCCACAGCCACAAGCCCTGCAGACCATCCAGGTTACCCAGGTCGAAATTAGGGGTTGAATTCAAGTGGGTACACCGTCCAGGAAACGCATGTACCCTTAAGTGGCTTGAAGGGTGCAACAACTGACAGTGTGCTGGAAATGTGCCCTACTCGACGGCAGGCTACAGATCCCAGGCGCGCCCAGGTAACGGGATTGCCTGTAGCTGGGAGATCTCTTCATGACTACTGTATTAATCTAGTTATTAGCCTTAGTCCATTTAGTAGGTACTCCTGACCGTGGTACTCAGGAGTCCCCTCCTAGACATGATGCAAGACAGGACTGGATTATTTGTACAGGCACAATCGCCCACGGTGTCCAGGATGTTCATTCTTGTCAGGTCATGTCATGTCAGGTAGCCGTCGCAAACAGCTGTTCAAGATAATTACGCCAGGTTTTTCTAGTCCGGAGTGTGCCACGACGGGCCACTATCAGGTCATGTCAGGTTTTCTTGTCAAAAGTGCACCACTACGGGTCACTATCATGTCATGCTCAGGTACCATTTCCAACATAATAAACAAATCCATGATTATCAAGTTCATGACAAAAGGCGTACGCGGCCAGGGTCACTGGATTACATGCGGCCAAGACAAGGGGGGCGCAGGCAGCTGGAAGTGCAAGGGCGCATGCGGCTCCAAGACGTTGGGCCTCATGCGGCCAGCGGAAGTGTGGAGTTCATACGACTGGGTATAGAAGGAGGCGCATGCGGTTAAGTCAACATGGCTGCTATGCGGCTGAGAGTGAAAGGTACATATGCGGCTGAAGGGGCAGGAACCTATTGGGCTGGGAGTGGGACTAGCTCCCATGCGACAAGCAGGAAGGAAGGCTCCATGCGGCCAGGATGAATTGGACTCATGCGGCTCTCGGGGTAGGGGCACATGCGGCTAGCGGGGAACCAAGCCTATGCGGTCCGCAAGTACTAGAGTTCATGCGGCTCAAGGAGATAGGCGCATATGCGGCTGAAGGCAAGTGGGACTCCATGCTGCTAGAAGGAACTGAGGACTCATGCGGTCAGGTTCAATTCATATTCATGCGGCCAAGGATGAAGGCAGACTTATGCGGCTGGGAAGCAAGGGCCTCATGCGGTTTTAAGAATGAGACTCAGTCCCTGCGGCTGAAAGTGTCATGCGGCTAAATCACTTGCCGCATGAATTGTCATGCGGTCAAGTCAAGCACTGTTCTTCTTCCCCAAATTTCAGAGAAGAAGAACACCATGAACCCAAGCTTCCAAGCTCCATAAAATCTTCATCTGGAGCCCAAATCCGAACTTCCATAGGTCAAAATGGGGTAGAACAAGATTCTCTACAACATGGATCCATCAAAACTCAGAAATAGCAGGATTAAATAGATCAAAACCCAAGAAATCCGAAAATAAAATAAACTTAGATCTACAAGAATCCAGCCATGGAAATGAGAAATGTTAAATACTAAAGTGCCTTAGAATGTAGTAAAGAAGAGAATGGAGCATAAAATCAGAGTTCCTCCATGAAGCAAGTTGTACTTGCCTAGACCTGTCTCTTCTCTCTCTGGTAGGTAGGGAGTAATGGGGAAGAAGAAGATGATTAATGAAGAGAGAGAATAGAGAGAATGGATTAATAAATACAATGGTGGTGGTAGGTAGGGGGTTCACATTGGTTCATATTGAACCAAAGAAAACCGAGCCAAGCCGAACCAAGCCAAGAAATAACCAAGCCAAGATACAAGCTAACAAGGAATCATGCAAATACAGAATAAAATACGTACACATATTCCAGAAATACGTAATACGGACCACAAGCATTACAATGCGAAAGTTATTCGAGGATGGTTTTGATTATACGGAATGTGTCGAGCTATGATCACGGATAGGTAAGCTCGGACTTGAGGCGAGTAGATATCATACGACTAGCAAGGACAGTCGACGGTAGTATATGAGTGATTCGAGTAGTAACGACATGCAATGTGCATAAGTGATTCGAATAGTTAACGGCGCATCAATTGCGCGAGGATAGATAAACTATGGATTGATGAGTTACGTCAGATTGGGTAAAATCTCCTAGGAATTGTCGAAAATTAATTTGGCTCCGCGATAGTATATAGCATGGTTCGTTGTAACTGTCCCTCGTTGATGATCTTCAATTATCGAGCGTAGTTTCGGGGCAGATGACCCTAGAAGACTTGGCCGCCAAATCAAGTGAATGTTGAAGTCCCATAGGATGACCCTAAAAGAGTCACATAAGAAATTTTGTCGAGGATGAGGAATAAAGTAGTACATGTTGAGGATAATTCTAAACGAGTGAGTATCGTGTTTCGGAAGTTAGCGAGTAGCCTTCGACTAGATAGATATGGTTAGAAAGTTTATGATCGATCGAATGGATACATGGATAGACTGGGTTAGTCGATGATCGAGTAGATGTTGAGAAACGTGCCTAGTATAGTGATGCGGTAAGGCGATTGCAAGGATTCTGCAATGCGCGAAGGTGGGGGCAAACCTACTGAGCCTAGAAAACTCCGATGCATAACTGTCGACTGTTCTGCCTCCTTGCTTCAAGTTGATAAATCTGGTCTGCAGGTCGTACCGAGCCACAACATCGAAATACTTCGTCTGGAATCTCTCTCTAGACACTGCCCAAGCAATGGGTGCCACTAATCCTATGGCTTGTGCTGCCCACCAACTGCGAGCCAAGTCCAACAACTGCAGACATACCACCGCCACCTTCTCATTCTCGAGTGTCCTAGCTGCTTCCAGAATCACCTCGGTATCCTGAAGCCATGCATCCGCGACAATCGCATCCTCGCTGCCGTCGAAGAAGGGAGGGTTCAATCGCTTGAAGCTGTTGGCCGCCTGGTTCCCTGGATATCTGCCTCTGGTCAAAGCATCTTGAACTGTCTGGTGCAGGGCGTCGCTTCGACGATCCTGGGAAGCTATCAAGGTTCTGATGAGGCCTACTAAGGTACCATCATCTGGCTCTGGGCTGGACGGGCCGAACTGGTGACTCTCCTCCAATAGGTATCACTCTGGAGGCGACTCCGGAATGCTGGGCTTGATCTCCAGGTTGCTGGTGGTCCACGGGATGTGCTCCTCCTTGCTGATCGGCAGGGTCAGGTACAGTGCCGCTGAGGAAGACGACACAGGGAAACAATAAGGAAGGACCAGGACATATCAACGATACAAGCATGTAATCAGGGCAAGAATTTTAGGGATTTGAAAATACAGGCGAAGATCAAGGGCGAATACTGATTGAGACATCTATTCGGTAAACCCTCACATTTCTTGATTGACAAGACCTGCATGGGCCACCACTTAAACCGTGTCACGCCCCAGAACCAGAATACTGAAGAGCGGGGGCAGACATAGCCAGCTACGTATATTGAAATAGAAACCACCTCGATATACGGTCACGGCTGTCTAGAAATATGAGGGTTTACTACAAGCCAACAGTCTCTTATGGTCATGAACAAGCCTAATGTCTCAATCACAAGCAAGTAAGTAAGGTCGCAAGATGTATGATCATTAATATACAAATATAAGGCGTCCCAAATATTACATATTCAGCTGATCATGAAGCTAGTCATACAAAATGCGGGGACTAGCAAGAGTTAAGTCATACATGATCAACCCTAGGATCTGTTAATCATGTGTACAGCCCGTAGGTAGACAGTAAGTAAAGTGCATCGAGCTAACAGGTGCTCGTCGGCTAAACGCCTCAAAAGAATAACTTTACAATAGAGTGAGCGAAACAAAATAGAAAACTCACTCGTAGCCCGGGTTCCTTCTAGTCGCCACCATTGGGCTGGAAGCTTGGTAGATCCTCGGGAGCTGCTCCGAAATCTGGCACACAAAACCAGCTGGGTCAACCCCAGAAAGAGCAAGTGCCACAAGGGGGCCACGAAATAAGAACAAAAGCCAGCAATCAGCACAAGAAAACTAATATTAAAACTAGAATTACGAAAACATGGCAGGGTGATATACGACGAGATAACCATGGAACTATTCCGATAGCCAGGTTACAACCCGTAAACCAAACAAGGACCGGGGTTGTAACCCTTCATCTGAACAGAACTTGGTTTCCCACCATTTATCAGCAAGATAATAATGCAAGAAATCAAGACAGGAAGCAATCTTGTACTGGATCAAGACATGACTAAACTGGTTATACCTCATTCAATCAATCACGGCCAAGCAGATACTACGGCTTATTACTTTAACTAACTAGGGTTATCACAGGCCTAATTACTAACAAGATGCAGTGAGATTGTTCTACAGCCACAAGCCCTGCAGACCATCCAGGTTACCCAGGTCGAAAATTAGGGGTTGAATTCAGTGGGTACATCGCCCAGAAGAGAAATGTACCCTTAGGTGACTTAGAGGGTGCAACACGCGACGGTGTGCTGAAAATGTGTCCTACTCGACGGCAGGCTACAGATCCCAAGAGCGCCCAGGTAACGGGATTGCCTGTAGCTGTGTCAATCTCTTCATGACTACTGTGTTATTCTAGTTATTAACTTAATCCATTTTAGTAGAAACTCCTGACCGTGGTACTCAGGAGTCCCATCCTAGACATGATACAAGACAGGACAAGTGGATTTAACAAGCAAGTAAGAAAGAACCACCCACGGTGTCAAGGCAGGTCAAGTTAAGTTATCAAGATAAATCATGTCAGGGTACTTGTCGGGAGTGCGCCACGACGGGCCACTATTATGTCAGGTTGGTCATGTCAGGAGTGCACCATTCGGGTCACTTTCGTGTTATGCTAGTTCCTTGTCATACCATGCCATGTACAATAGTCATTCCAAACATATTAAGTAAAAAACTCCAAGAGCCAATGGGTTAAGCAAGGGGTCAGGGGAGCAGCGTCCGAAAAAGTCACGCACGCTACAGAGAGCAGCGTAGGTGAAAAGTCACGCACGCTGAGAGAGCAGCGTAGGTGAAAAGTCACGCACGCTTCAGAGAGCAGCGTAGGTGAAAAGTCACACACGCTACAGGGAGCAACGTAGGTGAAAAGTCACGTACGCTACAGGGAGCAGCGTAGGTGAAAAGTCACGCACGCTACAGAGAGCAGCGTAGGTAAAAAGTCACGCACGCTTCAGAGAGCAGCGTAGGTGAAAAGTCACGCACGCTACAGGAAGCAGCGTAGGTAAAAAGTCACACACGCTACAGGGAGCAGCGTAGGTGAAAAGTTACGCACGCTGAGAGAGAGCGTAGGTGAAAAGTCACGCACGCTGAGAGAGCAGCGTAGGTGAAAAGTCACGCACGCTCAAGGAGACACGCTTCCAACAGGAAGCGTACCCAAGTCTGCGTACGCATGCTAAAGAGCGCGCGCAGCTCAGTGTGCGTAGGCTAAACAGCTCTGCACATGCTCACTGTCTTCTCCAAACAGCAAGAATACCATGGTTGAACTCAAGGCTACACAGCATCATAACTTGGCCATCCGAACTCCAAATCCGGATTTCCAAAGTTCCAATTTGGGTGGAATTGAATGCTCTTCCACATGGAAACATCAAAACCCTAAAAATCCAACTTAAGTAGATCAAAACCAAGCAAAACCAAAAATAGGGAAAACCTAGATCTAGAGCAATGGAGACTCCAAATCACAAAATGCTAAGTTCTAATGTTGATCACCAAGTCCTAATCTATCAAATAGACAAATAAAAGAGGGTTCTCATGTGGTGGCAAGGTGCACTTGCCTAGGGTTAGAAGAGTTGTGTAGAGGAAGGAGAAGAAGAAGAAGAAAGAAATAAATGGTGGTGGTAATGAAGAGAGAGAGTGGTAGGGGGGAATATAAAGGGGTGGGATGTGGTGTGTTGAGGGTGGAGTGTAGGTTAAGGTGTTCCTATGCATAATAAACCAAATCAAACCAACCCAATCCAAACCAATTAAAACTGAACCATGACAAAAACCCAAAATACGAGAAATATCGAAATTCCACAAGTTAAGAAAAAAATAAAAATACATGCCAAAATCCAGATACGAGTATAAATACGAAATACGGAAAATACGGGAAATACGAGAAATACGGGAAATGAGGGTGACAACTCTACCCACCTTAAAAGAATTCCGTCCTCGGAATTTAATCAAGGAGCTAGAGATTGTCACGACAAGCTACACTAAGCACAGGTAAGTTACACTAAGCAGTTCAATCATGCAATCATACAACACAAGCAAGGAAGGGAAAACGTAAGGCATAAGAAAGACATTATACCTCACGAGTCAAACAGGTAGGGATATCGCGATCGGATGTCGTCCTCACGCTCCCACGTTGACTCAACTAGAGAGTGATGACCCCAAGCAACACAGACTAATTTAATAGTCTTGTTCTTGAGTATCTTTTCCCTCCGGTCCAAAATAGACACGGGCCTTTCCTCATACGAAAGATTGGTACCAACAACCAATTTCGAATGGTCTAGGATGTGGCTTGGGTCCGGAATATACCGTCGTAATTGGGACACATGGAATACATCATGTACCTCACTTAGCGACGGCGGAAGAGCGAGACGATAGGATACATCTCCTACTCGCTCTAGAATATCGAACGACCCTATATACCTAGGACTAAGCTTTCCCCGCACGCCAAAGCGAATGACGCCGCGGTTAGGCGAGATCCTAAGGAATACATGGTCGCCGACATCAAATTCTAAGGGACGCCGATGAGCATCGGCCCAATGGCGCTGGCGGTCCTGGGCAACTCGGAGGTGATCTCTGACTTCCTGACCACTTCAACCGTCTGGGAAATCAATTCGGGTTCGAGCATCTGCCTCTCTCCGACATCGTCCCATGCTAGCGGGGATCTGCACTTTCTGTCATAAAGAGCCTCGAAGGGTGCCATCTGGATACTGGCCTGATAACTGTTGTTGTACGAGAATTCCACCAGGTGCAGATGATTCTTCCATGAACCACCGAAGTCAAGGGTACAGGATCTCAACATATCTTCAAGAGTCTGGATTGTGCGCTCTGATTGACCATCCGTCTGCGGGTGATAAGCTGAGCTGAATTGAAGGCGAGTCCCCAAACTCTTCTGCAAGCTGCACCAAAAGTGTGATGTGAATCTTGAATCCCTGTCCGAGGTGATGCTGACTGGCAACCGTGAAGCCTGACGATCTGCCTGAGATACATCTCTGCTAACTGCACCGTCGACTGTCCAACTCTGAATGGGAGAAAGTGTGCCACCTTGGTAAGCCTGTCCACAATTACCCAAATAGCATCTTTGCCGGCCGGAGACCTGGGCAATCCGGTTACGAAATCCGTGGTTATATGCTCCCATTTCTATTCTGGGATCGGTAAGGGTTGAAGAAGTCCAGCGGGCCTCTGATGTTCAGCTTTAACCTGTTGGCAAACCAAACACCGAGAGACAAACCGGGCTATCTTCCTCTTCATGCCATTCCACCAGAAATGCTAACGAATATCACGGTACATCTTCGTACCACCCGGATGAATAGAATATTACGAACTGTGGGCTTCTGCCATGACTTCCTGTCTGATATCTCCACTGGGTACACAAAGACGAGTGCCGTGCCGAAGTGTACCGTCTTCATGGATACATAGCTCTGGCCTTCTTCCTGCTTTACACTCTGCTCTGAGTCGCTGGATCTTAGAATCTGTTGACTGCGCCATCCGGATTCTCTCAACTATGCTGGACTGAACCTGTAGGCTGGCCATCAATGCCATGCTGGTTGGAAGAACCACTTCAATTCCCATCTTCTGAAGATCTGCCAATAATTCTGGTTGCGCCGTCAGAAAAAAACTCCGGCTCTCCTGTTCAATGCATCTGCTACAACGTTGGCCATCCCGGAATGATACTGTAAATCTACATCATAGTCCACTAGTAGCTCGAGCCATCTTCTCTGCCGCATATTAAGGTCCTTCTGGGTGAAAACATACTTCAGGCTCTTATGATCAGTAAAGATCTCCACTCTATCTCCGTACAAGTAGTGCCTCCACAACTTCAAAGCAAATACTACCGCCGCCAGTTCCAAGTCGTGGGTCGGGTAATTCTTTTCATGGTCACGAAGTTGACGTGACATAAGATATTACCTTCCCATGCTGTATCAAGACACACCCCAATCCTCTGCCTGAAGCGTCGCAATAAACTGTGAATCCTCCGGTCCCATCTGGAAGGGTGAGAATGGGAGCCGTTATCAAACCTTGCTTCAACTTCTCAAATGATTCCTGACACTCTGCTGTCCAAACAAACGGCACATCCTTGCGGGTCAACTGGGTCATCGGTGCTGAAATCCTTGTGAAATCTGAAACGAACCGTCGGTAGTAGCCGACCAATCCAAGGAAGCTGCAAACCTCTGCCACTGAGCTGGGTACCGGCCACGACTCGATAGCCACAATCTTCTGGGGATCTACTTCCACTCCTCCTCGGGTAATGATGTGACCCAGGTATGAAATACGATCGAGCCAGAACTCGCATTTACTGAATTTGGCATACAACTGATGCTCCCTAAGCGTCTGGAGGATGACTCTGAGATGCTGCTCATGCTCTGCTTCATCTTGCTGTAAAGCAAGATGTCATCTAGGAACACGATCACAAATTGGTCCAAGTAAGGCATGAAAATGCGATTCATGAGGTCCATGAATACGGCCGGCGCATTGGTCGCTCCAAAGGGCATAACAAGGAACTCCCAATGTCTATACCTCGATCTGAATGCTGTCTTCGGGATGTCCTGCTCTCTGACTCTGATCTGGTGGTATCCCGACCGTAAGTCAATCTTCGAGAATACTGAAGCCCCTCTGAGCTGATCAAACAAGTCATCTATCCTCGGAAGAGGGTATCTGTTCTTGATTGTCACCGAATTCAAGGTACGATAATCAACACATAGCCTGGACGTACCATCCTTCTTTTTCACAAGAAGCATCAGGGCTCCCCAAGGCGATCCACTTGCACGGATGAATCCCTTGGTCCTCAGTTCTTCAATCATCTTGTATAAAATTTCCAACTCTGAAGGCGCCATCCTGTAGACTCGCTCTGATACTGGTGCTGTCCCGGGAATCAAGTCTATAGTGAACTCAATCTCCCGCTCCGGCGGCATCCCTGGAAGCTCCTCTGGGAAGACATCTGGAAACTCTTCAACTATCCGGGATAACTGCACTGCTGCTACTGCCATTCGTAATGCTGGGGAAGATGGCTCCACTGCGCCTCTGGAGGACGAAAACTCTGGCTCACCGGGGATACTAAAGACAACTCTGCTAATATGGCAGTCTATCCTAGCATACTGGTTCCTCAACCAATCTATGCCTAGGACTACATCATAGTCTGCCATAGGAAACTCTATGAATCTAGCGGGAAACTTCCTACCGCTAACTACGATCCGACACGAGGAAAACACACGATCTACCCCCACAAGGCCATTACCAGTAAGTATATTGAGCCTCACTGATAATGACTCGGGCTCCAATCCTATCTGTGTCGCAAATCGTGCAGACATAAATGAATGCGATGTACCAGAATCAAATAATACAGACGCTGGAGAGGAGTTGACGAGAATAGTACCTGCCACAACCTCACCTGGTGTAACTTCTTCTTCCATAGCCATCATCATGGCCTGACCTTGTCCTCTGGCTGCTGGTCCCCTCAGCTGGAAACCTCTCTGCCTATTCTGGGTCTGAGCTTGGGCTTGTGCATACTGCTGGGGGTGCTGTTGCTGGAATGCCTAAGACTGAGGCGGCAAGGACCTCGAAGACTGATACTGCTGCTGAACTGGTGTTGGGGCCGGTCCTCTCACCGAAGAGCTAGAAGGGTTGGATGCTGATGAACCACCCCTATTCGGGCAAGCCCCTATCCTATGATCTGCTGCTCCACAAGCCAGGCACAATTCTTATGCCCTACGACAATCTGCCACCACATGCCCTAGCTTCTCGCAATGAGAACATCCCATCGCGGAAGTCTGCTTCTGCTTCTGCTGCTGTGGGTACGTCGGGGTCGAATGCTGAACCGACGTTACAGAGGCCGCCCGCCTCGGAGTTCCAATGGTCAATCCCCTAGCTGCCGGGGCTGGAGCTGATGATTGGTGCATCTGACTGTGGGACCGCTTCCTACTTTCGGTCCTATCCACGATCCTCTGGGAGGTGTACTCATGCCTCCTAGCTGCTCTCAAGACTGCATCGAACGTCTGGTGCTCGAACTGCTCAACCGCCAATAAGATCTCCAAATGCAGTCCCTGCTGGAACCGCTGGGCCCTATCAAACTCGGTCGCCACCAAGGTAGGGCAAACCTACTGAGCCTAGAAAACTCCGATGCATAACTGTCGACTGTTCTGCCTCCTTGCTTCAAGTTGGTAAATCTGGTCTGCAGGTCGTACCGAGCTACAGCATCGAAATACTTCGTCTGGAATCTCTCTCTAAACACTGCCCAAGCAATGGGTGCCACTAATCCTATGGCTTGCGCTGCCCATCAACTGCGAGCCAAGTCCAACAACTGCAGGCGTACCACCGCCACCTTCTTATTCTCGGGTGTCCTAGCTGCTTCCAGAATCACCTCGGTATCCTGAAGCCATGCATCCGCGGCAATCGCATCCTCGCTGCCGTCGAAGAAGGGAGGGTTCAATCGCTTGAAGCTGTTGGCCGCCTGGTTCCCTGGATATCCGCCTCTGGTCAAAGCATCTTGAACTGTCTGGTGCAGGGCGTCGCTTCGACGATCGTAGAAAGCTATCAAGGTTCTGATGAGGCCTACTAAGGTACCATCATCTGGCTCTGCGAGCTGGACGGGCCGAACTGGTGACTCTCTCCAGTAGGTATCACTCTGGAGGTGACTCCGGAATGCTGGGCTTGATCTCCAGGTTGCTGGTGGTCCACGGGAGGTGCTCCTCCTTGCTGATCGGCAGGGTCAGGTACAGTGCCGCTGAGGAAGACGACACAGGAAAACAATAAGGAAGGACCAGAACATATCAACGATACAAGCATGTAATCAGGGCAGGAATTTTAGGGATTTGAAAATACAGGCGAAGATCAAGGGCGAATACTGATTGAGACATCTATTCGGTAAACTCTCACCATTTCTTGATTGACAAGACCTGCATAGGCCACCACTTAAACCGTGTCACGTCCCAGAACCAGAATACTGGAGAGTAGGGGCAGACATAGCCAGCTACGTATATTGAAATGGAAACCACCTCGATATACGGTCACGGTTGTCTAGAAATATGAGGGTTTGCTAAACCAACAGTCTCTTATGGTCATGAACAAGCCTAATGTCTCAATCATAAGCAAGTAAGTAAGGTCGCAAGATGTATGATCATTAAATATACAAATATAAGGCGTCCCAAATATTACATATTCAGCTGATCATGAAGCTAGTCATACAAATGTGGGGACTAGCAAGAGTTAAGTCATACATGATCAACCCTAGGATCTGTTAATCATGTGTACAGCCCGTAGGCAGACAGTAAGTAAAGTGCATCGAGCTAACAGGTGCTCGTCGGCTAAACGCCTCAAAAGAATAACTTTACAATAGAGTAAGCGAAAAAAATAGAAAACCCACTCGTAGCCCGGGTTCCTTCTAGTCGCCACCATTGGGCTGGAAGATTGGTAGATCCTCGAGAGCTGCTCCGAAATCTGGCCACACAAAACCAGCTGGGTCAACCCCAGAAAGAGCAAGTGCCACAAGGGGGCCACAAAATAAGAACAAAAGCCAGCAATCAGCACAAGAAAACTAATATTAAAACTAGAATTACGAAAACATGGCAGGGTGATATACGACGAGATAACCATGGAACTATTCCGATAGCCAGGTTACAACCCGTAAACCAAACAAGGACCGGGGTTGTAACCCTTCATCTGAACAGAACTTGGTTTTCCACCATTTATCGGCAAGATAATAATGCAAGAAATAAGACCAAAACTCTAAGAGCCAAGGGTTAAGCAAGGGGTCAGGGGAGCAGCGTACGAAAAAGTCACGCACGCTGAGAGCAACGTAGGAGAAAAGTCACGCACGCTACAGAGAGCAGCGTAGGTGAAAAGTCACGCACGCTGGAGAGCAGCGTAGGTGAAAAGTCACGCACACTACAGAGAGCAGCGTAGGTGAAAAGTCACGCACGCTGAGAGAGCAACGTAGGTGAAAAGTTACGCACGCTTCAGAGAGCAGCGTAGGTGAAAAGTCACGCACGCTACAGGGAGCAACGTAGGTGAAAAGTCACGCACGCTACAGGGAGCAGCGTATGTGAAAAGTCACGTACGCTACAGTGAGCAGCGTAGGTGAAAAGTCACACACGCTTCAGAGAGCAGCGTAGGTGAAAAGTCACACACGCTACAGGGAGCAGCGTAGGTGAAAAGTCACGCACGCTACAGGGAGCTGCGTAGGTGAAAAGTCACGCACGCTGAGAGAGCAGCGTAGGTGAAAAGTCACGCACGCTGAGAGAGCAGCGTAGGTGAAAAGTCACGCACGCTCAAGGAGACACGCTTCCAACAGGAAGCGTACCCAAGTCTGCGTACGCACACTAAAGAGCGCACGCAGCTCAGTGTGCGTAGGCTAAACAGCTCTGCACACTGCTCACTGTCTTCTCCAAACAGCAAGAACACCATGGTTGAACTTAAGGCTACACAGCATCATAACTTGGCCATCCGAACTCCAAATCCGGATTTCCAAAGTTCCAATTTGGGTGGAATTGAATGCTCTTCCATATGGAAATATCAAAACCCATAAAATCCAACTTAAGTAGATCAAAACAAAGCAAAACCGAAAATAGGAAAAACCTAGATCTAGAGCAATGGAGACTCCAAATCACAAAATGCTAAGTTCTAATGTTGATCACCTAGTCCTAATCTATCAAATGGACAAATAAAAGAGGGTTCTCATGTGGTGGCAAGGTGCACTTGCCTAGGGTTGGGAGAGTTGTGTAGAGGAAGGAAAAGAAGAAGAAGAAGGAAATAAATGGTGGTGGTAATGAAGAGAGAGAGTGGTAGGTGGGGAATATAAAGGGGGTGGGATGTGGTGTGTTGAGGGTGGAGTATAGGTTAAGGTGTTCCTATGCATAATAAACCAAATCAAACCAACCCAATCCAAACCAATTAAAACCGAACCATGACAAAAATCCAAAATACGAGAAATACCGAAATTCCATAAGTTGAGAAAAAATTAAAATACATGGCAAAATCCAGATACGAGTATAAATACGAAATACGAAAAATACGGGAAATGAGGATGACAGCACGAGATCATGAAACGATCTAGCGAGACACTTGGATTTAAGTGTTGGTTTCAGTTCGAGGACGAACCTTGTTTTGAGTGGTATATCATGTAATGCCCCGCTCCGCACGGTGCATTATGATGAGTCATTGACCTGATGTGGTATCGATGCGAATCGATACAAGTGTTACGTTGGCCAAAGGTAAGCTTTGAGTCGATTGGAATCTATGGATCGAATCGATACAAAGGATAAGTCCCGTTGAGCAAGTGCTAATTTTAGTTGATCTGGTGTGCAGCCTATGCCTTTATGCTGGATTACGGATCGTGGCATGGACGCGATAGGCCAAATCAACCGAGTAGTTCAAAGGAATGGCTAAGTCCGAGAGTTAGCTATGCGACCAAGTTATGGAAGCGAGCCGCTTCAACTTGGCAAAACGGCAAGGCATATCGACTTAAGGTGGGCGAGTTCTTGACTCTCTCTCCATATTCCTTCACGTCTAATAACATATGTCCGTGCATGCGTAAGATGTTATCGAGTTAGCGAACGTAGCTCGGCAAGTAAGTGTCTAAATATGTGTTGAACACTAAGATAGAACATTGAACAATCGAACAATTAGAGCGACGTGCATCAAGTGCACGGGTGCGACTTCCCTCAGACGGTTACGACCGGGGCACCGGGACCGTTCGGCCTAGGAGGGAATTATGTGTGGTATTTATGGTACA
This sequence comes from Iris pallida, assembly GCA_029216955.1. NCBI lineage: Eukaryota > Viridiplantae > Streptophyta > Magnoliopsida > Asparagales > Iridaceae > Iris > Iris pallida. The sequence continues at coordinate 8,286,420 of JANAVB010012000.1, read as the reverse complement.
CATCATTCGGACAGATTGCGACCGTCCAGTGCTGTGATAAGCTATAATATCCGTAAGTTTGGGATCCTTCGGATACTGGGCTAGCAACCCGTATCGAAGTGATTGTAGGCTTACACGTAAGAGATGCCAAGTCCATTACGGTGCGAAACACCGTGACCTTCATATAGATAGGGCCGGTAGGCTGAGATGAGAGCTGGGTGCAGGCGCAGGGCCTGCCACCCTTATGCATAAGTTTACGGTTATGATGGTCGGTTGCACGAATCGTATGATTGCTTATGTAAGTTCTAACCATGGCAGGCTAGGCAAAGAGGAATGGGATGAGCACGAATCACTATGTTTATGTTTCAGATTATGTCTAACTGTATCTGCTGCAGGAACACGGTATGTGACACATTTATGATAAGTTGCTATATATGAAGATTGCCATGAAACTGATACTAAGGCTAAGTAGAAAGATCACCAAATAATGATGCATATTTTACTAAAGATATTTAGTATTTGGTTTGGGTGCGAGCGGGTCTTGATCAGTGCGAAGCGAGGATGAAAGCACTAATCCCCCACTAGTTTGTGTGCAGGTTCAGCTTATGATTGACTTGGGACGGGGCTCGGCTTGGACGTGCCGAGGCATGGAGTCCTTGGCGTTCAAGAGGAGCTACCGCATAGGCGTTCGGACTTGCGACATGGAGATGTTCAGCCGAAGACTACTTTGTGGCTATAAAGAGGCATAATGTATAGAACAATGTAATCCTTTGTGAGCTAGAGAGATCATGAGCGTTGTAGCCAATTGGCATGTTAAGTTGGGCTATTCAGAGCCTTTGTAACCTCCAGTTCATTATGAATAAAAGAGATTCTTATTATATTCTTTGTTTCCTTCCGCTGCTTATGTTACGACTTTGAGATAATCACTATGTGAACCGTTATCTTGCCTTATACGAGCGCAACTACAGGCTCGTACAGCATCACGCCCCAGCAAGGATGATGATTCGGGTGAAATCTAGCGAGGACGAGCAATTTTTCGGATCGGGGCGTGACACAAACCTTGTTGCCTCGACGACTGAACCATAGTCCCGTCATATTTCTTCTCGGCGACTAACCATCGCTTAGACTTAACATTCTTTGAACTCAAGGAACGGCTACTGCATAGCCTTCCAACTTAACTTGAACATAACGTGTTTCCTTAAGTATCGACAGACCGTGGCTAACTTTCCACTGAACCAACCGTGGCTCGTGCCTTAAACCGACTCGTGTTCTACTCAACGCTATCGCCCAAGTCATACCTCAGATGACGTGCCTTGGGATCGTGGGACTATTTAACTTGACAACCGCAGAATGAGCAGGACAGCACTTGGAATGACAGGTCGACCGGCATAACTTTGCCTAACTTACTCAAGCCTACAACTTAACCCGAGGGACGAGCAAAGGCTATGCCAAGCCTTGCGCAGTCGAACCAAGCACGCTTTATTAAGCATTTATGCGGCTAGCGCCTATGACTTAGGCTAGTTCATAGTTTTGTGTCAAAGACCAACTTTCTTTCTCCCAAGCCACGGGACGAAGGACCGAGTCTCATTTTTAAAGTACGCCGTGCACCAACTCTAAGCCGAACGTGTGCAAGTTGAAAACATACGATTTATTATGTGAAGGCAAAGATGAGGCGAGTTCACCGAAACTATCCCACCTGAGCGAGCGGTCGCCTCGACCGAGCAATGTCTTCACGCAACCATTGCAAGGCGAAGTCCGAACGCCGTCGGCGTTTCGATTTCCTCCGATTGACTGAGCGGGACGGGGCACTACAGGGTGTACCAAACTAATCTGAACTAGACCCGAACTTAGCCCAAGCCCATGTAGTCGGGTAGTGCGTCCATAGGCATCCGTGTCGATATATATTTTGACTGTGTATTTCGCATCCTATTATAAATGGCCTCATGAATATTCTCCTAAAAGTAATTGTTATTTTATTATTGACATTGGTGGGATAATATATTCTAGACTTATGATAACTTGCTAGATATACTAATTAAGAGGATATATAGGTACATGTGTATTTTTGTATGCATAAATAAAATATAGTGTAATAAGATTGTGCAAGTTCCTTATATCTATATTGGTGGATATATTATATATATATATAATATATATTATATATATATATATATATATATATATATATATATATATATTATCCACCAATAAATATATATTATATAATAATATATTAATATATATTATATATAATATTATATATTAATATATATATAATATAGATATATATATATATATTGGTGGATATATCTATTATATATATATATATATTATTATATATATATATATATATATAATCTATATATATATATATATATTGGTGGATATATATATATATATTATATATATATATATATATATATATTATATATATATATATCCACCAATATATATATATATATATATATATATATATATATATATATATATATATATAATATATATATATATAGATATATATTATATATATATATATATATATATTGGTGGATATATATATATATAATATATATATATTATATATATATATATATATATAATATATATATATATACCACCAATTTATATATATATATATATATATAATATATATATTATATAATAATATATATAATATATATATATTATATATATATTATATATAATATAAATAAAAAAAAATAATATATTATATAAATAAATACGATTTTATATACAAATTGGTATATGATTGTATATATATATATATATCTATATATATATATATATATATTATATATATATATATATTATATATATATAGGGTATATAGGATTTATAGAAAAAAAAAATATAGGGTATATAGGATTTTATAGATAAATAGGAATACTTGGATATGTAAATATCTAAAGCATGTATGGATATAACAATGACTATAATAATAAATAAAATGGAACCTAAAGGAAAGCCCATCTCAGCTGAACCATCAGCCTCCCCAATGACACAGACCGAGCCTTTAACCCAGCTCCCCATAAGTGGGCCCAACCGAGCCCACAGCTAAACCCCCAAAGGCCTAGCCCGGCCTAGCCAGGGGCAGCACCCGAGCCCGACCTCCTGGATATAATGTACAACCAAAGCCCTGTTCATCGCGTATAAACGTAGGGGTCGAAGGAGTAAAACTCAAACCCTAATACCTGCGCCGCCGACACCAACACCTGGGCACATGCCACCGTCGCCTACACACGTGCGGCCACCGGAGATCGGCCATACAGGGCGAGCGAAACGGATCAGTCGGCCTGGAACCGAAACCGCAGCGACAGTAAGTGCAACGGTAACCCGAGTTCGCCGCGATCGTTCTTCCTCCATGCTTGATCGTTTTCGATCCAATTGCACAGGTATGAAGCTAACCTATAGCCCTTCAATCCCCTTCAAATAGATTTTTATAATTCGTGGTATGCGTGTCGCAAATCGATTCCCAAAATCGAAAAAATCTCGAATTCTGGATTATAGAAACTGTCCCAAAACCCGAAGTTGGCGGTCGATTTACGACCAGGATATTGTGAAACTTGGAAACCTGCTTAAACAGCCTTGTAGACAACATAATCGAGATTGAGACCCCACTTTTAGTTTATTTTCTAGTGGATTAAATTCTGTTTAAAACCAAGTTGAAAATCAGGAAAAAATTGAGAAATTGTTTTCGAAAACTTAGAAATCCTTCGACTCGACGTGCGTCCCACCAATCTAGGCGACGTGGTCACGAACCAAAAGCATCGAAAGGTGCATAATGGTTTCGTGGACGTGTGGGCTTTAACGGAATTCAAATTGGTCGCGTGTGCGCGACGAATTTGATGCTTATCCGTCAAAATTTACCGTATCGACCTCTGTACAAATTCTCCAATTACTCTGTGCACACTGTCAGATCGAGACGAAACTTACGCCAATAGGACCGTATCATTTTTTTGGTCCTGTATTCCAAGTTTGGTCCAATTCTGAGACAGTTGAATCGGACCGCCGTTTTGCGGGCCCACGGTCCGACTCAACGGGCAATTTTGTGCATGGCCCGCCGAAATCCAACTTTGGACATACGGTTGGGTTCGTATCGAAAAATTGGACCTGTTGACATATAGTTTGATGACTTTAGAGACCGTTGACTCTGGCACGTTTTTCGGTGCAAATCGAGACCAACGACGGACACCATTTTGACCCGAAATTATGTTTTGCCCCTATATCCAGAATTGGACTTAAGGACATGCAATCCTAGCTAATTTGACTATTCTGAGAATGTTGGTAATGTTTATTTCAGCATCTGGAGACTTTTTGCATGTGTTGACTTTAGTGACTCGTCTGATGTGGTTGTACTATCGGTTTCTCCAGCTAAGGACCTCAGGCAAGTACACTTTCTGATTGCTTTTCGATTCATAGTAGTCTTTTCATTTCATGTTTATAAATATATCTTGCTGCTTGTTGACACGCTCGTCACACGGAGTAGTCGGGAGGGGAAATATCTTAGTAGACATGTGGACTACCCAGAACTATCCCATGAGTTTATTCTTGAATAATAGCAGCTGCACACGACACGTGCAGGATGCCGAATTTACCCCCTAGCTGTTCACATGTCGAAACGGATATTTCACACCACATAGGTAGATGTCTTTTATTTATTTTTTCTTTTCTTCTCCACCGTGCCATGTCATCAGTACTTTCCAGTTTTCATATCTCATATGTTATTTTTATGTCTTGTTAATTCTATTATGTTTTCGTATTACCGTCGGTTTGTGTACTTCTTTCATTCCTGAATAGAAACCAATATTTTTCAGGTTAGCTGTGGCTTCACTTAGCTTGGGAGATTTGGGTGTACTTGCAGACAGAAACCTAGAAATAGATAGCAGTTGTTTCAATTTCATTAATTGTAAAATCTTGTGTTTTCTTCAATTATAAATGTTGTAACAAATTTAGAATTGTGAATGAGCTGCAAAGGTTATATTTTGAGCATTTATTTCTTGCGGTCTTGACAACGTTCTACCGCCGACTCTAGCGTAGGCTGGCTTAGACACGTCTCGTATCCAAAAGCGGGTGCGGGTCGTGACAAGTTTTTGTGGTGGCCCATGCAGGTCAGTTTTTGCAAAATATTACGAACTCGTGATGGTACGTTAGTCGTACTATTGCAAGCCTGTGACCAGGAAATGCTCATTCATAAACTAGGATTAAAATGATTTAAGATAATGACTAGGACTAGGAGTCCCTTGTTTAAATTGACCGTTGGGTAGTTAAGGTTATTAGATAGGCCATGCAATTTAGATAGCTTGCTAGATCCATATAGGTACACTATTACTTTTGATATGACAATGTGATCCAATGTGGATCTACTATTCGCTTGGTATGTTAGGCTTGCCTATAATTAAGGCGTTAATTTTGATAAACTGTTCAATCTCCTTTTTGCTTTATTAGACAAAAATCTTGTATCATAAGTTAGAATTGCCTATTTTAAATTCTATTTTGCTGTAAAGAACTGGTTTATAATTTCTAATCTTGCTATACATATACGAATCTCGAGGTAGATTGATTTGAGATTTTTCCCTAAACCATTGAAATGCACATGAAATAGATACTAGAATGTTTTATTCCTTTCATCCTTAGTTATTTCCTCTATGTTAACTCTTTTATTTAAGTGTTGTGACTGATAGGACAAATACATACACTTTATTTTTAGTCAACATGTCTGAATCTCTAGAAGCTCATGAATTTTACGGATATAGTTAAAAGAATGTTAGTTAACTAATAGTGGTTAGACAGCAGCGCACTGTCGTCAAATTTGAGAGTGGAGAATGTGGGTTCACTGCAGCCAGCAGCACTGGCAAGGCACAATCCACATAATTAAAATCCTTTCGAAGAACCATAGTTTATGGAACATTGCTAAAACTATGTCCTCTTGACCTCTTTAGATCTTAGATACCCTTGTGTCAATATAGAGTAGGGTACCTGATAGCTTATCACATCTGAATCACGGAACCAAGGGTTTACCACAGCCAGAGTATACGGGCGAGGTATAATTCTCGGTAAAATAACTTCAGACGTGATTACAAGTTTAGGATAGAGAATAGAAAGATACCCTATGTGTCCCATAAGCTCCAAGGCCAATATTAGTGAAAGTGTTGTAAGTTGAGTAGCATGTCTCCCAACATAGCATTCTATGGTCTTCGTGATCTAATGAGGTAAGGGACAGACACTAATAGGTTTACCTGGAGTATAGAATTCAGAAGTCCATAACCCATTAGTCGACCAAGGCCATATGAATAGAAGATAGTAGGATTGACTGTATAAGCAATAACACCAGGTAAGGTTTTGATTTTCCCAAAACTCAAACTACTTATTCCTCCTTTCAAAAATTTTGCGTACTTGTATTTTGACTATCTTGACCAACGCTGCAATTACAGCCTAGTTTTGCAAGCTTGCCCTTTTATAGAGCTTGATTCGAGACATATGTTTATTGGAGACGCCCGCTAACATATTGTCTAATCAAAATTAGTGTATCACGGTCTGATCAACCATGATGCATTGGTTCGCTTTCATCTAATTACCCTACGTGGATGAGATGTAGATGTCTTAGAATCTCATCCGCGATTGCTTTGACAATTTCTCTTGAATTATACATTCGCCTTTGAATCACGTATATTCAGTGATATTTTTGAACCCTTTATTATTTTGTCTTCCACTGATTTGGAAAGACGAAAGCTCATAATTGATAGATAGATACAGAGTATTCTCCATGGCTATGTGTAGCTACCATCGGCCAGCCCTATGACTGGAACCTTGCCTT